>JACXGJ010005611.1:0-12306 GCA_016801105.1 Esox niger | reverse complement strand
GGATTAATGCTTCTGACATATTTGTTTGGCTGTGTGAAATGACAAACTGACCAATTGGAGATTAATTATTTTTGGTTGGCCAGCTGTGATTTTTCGGGTGTAGTGGATTTTACAGGTTTGGACCAAAATATTTTTTTATGTGATGCGAAATTTGTACGATGTAGGTGAGTTTTAAGTCTGAGCCATATCTCCATACAAGTCACGTTGCCAGATGCAGTCAGATCTACTCTGAAAAATCATGTGGACTAGATCTTAACACCTAGTAACTTAGGAGTGAAGACGTACTTTGAAGGTCCATTGTGAGATGAACAGATAGACCCAGAGATAAAACTCCCCACAGACATCTCATCAATCAGACCTGGAAGACCATGTTGCACGTTTCTGATGGGTTCAGAATATATAACCCGCCCTTCGTCTTGAGGACGACAACAGAGAAATGCAAACAATCTGTGGCTTAGTGTGTCGTTCTTGGAATGAACGTGCGCACACACAAAAGTGCGCTGGCAAACACCGATGGATTCGCGTTCCCATGCGCGTACTCACGCACACAAAGTTGAACTGGGAGGTTGCTCTCAGCGGGCCTTGCTGCTAAACGTGATAGAGATCTGTAGATCCAGGCCACTTGGCAGCCGTACAGACCAAACGACTGATTGCTCAGGGCAGGATTTCACTCTGCATAAGGGGAGAGGTGGTGAACAGACAAACGCACGTTCGGAGCCTCAGGGTTTTATTACATTTAATCTGAATAACAGCTATGCGTGCCACTTGGAGTCTAGAGGAAGTCCATTACAAATCTATCATAACGACTGCATCAGTCCCACGACACATTCATAATAACATGTCCTACAACATTCACACCACAATATCTACTATGACACAACCTTGCAACACATCCTCTATTCCACCAGGATGCACACGAACAGGAACTGCTAAACTGTTTCATTCCTCGTCCGTCACCTCCCGTATCAATATCTGTGACGTCCAATCACGGCGCAAGTGACACTCAGAAGGTCAGCGGCCCCCCAATTATATTGATTTGTTTTTTTTTAATCTGGGTAGAGTGGGCTTTCAGTGATATCGGCTGTCACGGCTGTGGGAGACAGAGCGTGGGTGGAAGAAGGCAGGAGTCAGGGAGAGTGAGGGCAGAGTGTTTCGAAGTGCCTGGGACAGATTATCCTAGGAGAGCAATCAATCTTCTCTCCCCCCGTGCCAGCCATTACGGAGCCTGCAGGGGGCATGAGCACACAGTCGCCCCATCAGGCTGTTCCCCTGGTGAAGGTCAAGGGCAACTGGTGGTTAGGGACTGACAGGGTTGAGGCAGCCAGGGTTCTGGTGGGCCTCCACATTTTGTGCATTTAATGCTGAACTCTGGTCTGATTAAACATGCTCTTTCTTTCTCCCATGTTTCGTTTTTGTTAATCTCCTTCTCTTGGGATACGCTTCCACTTTCTGTTGGTCTCGCTCTATTTCACTTTGTGTCTCTGTCTTATTTTTGTCTTTGTATTTCCCTACCCCCCATCCTCTATGTATTGTAAGTGCTCTCCAATTTGAAAAGCAAATGTCCAAAGTCAATTGCAGATAATGGTGGGTTTCTGAGTAGTGGTTTAAACCTGGGGACCATCTGGCATGTGGCTGTGGTTTCCCTGAGCTCCCTGGATAGGATTTGTCTTTGTACTGGCCGGTGTGCATGGTTCTGGGGTTCTGGGGACATAAGGGTGCGTGGTTCTGGGGTCATGAGAGTGCATGGTTCTGGGGTTCTAGGGACATAAGGGTGCATGGTTCTGGGATCATGAGTGTGCATGGTTCTGGGATTCTGGGGACATAAGGGTGCATGGTTCTGGGGTCATGAGAGTGCATGGTTCTGGGGTATTGGGGACATAAGTGTGGCAATGGTTCTGGGCATTATGGGTACATGAGGTTGCATGGTTTGGGGTTCTGGGAACATGAGGGTGCATGGTTCTGGGTACTTGTGGTTGGATGGTTCTGTGGTTCTGGGGACATGACGGTGAATGGTTCTGGGTTCATGAGGTTGCATGGTTTTAGGGTTCTGGGGGGCATAGATGGGGAAACAAAGGCCCGTCAATGTGACTGTATAAAAAAAAGAATCTCCATTACACCACTAGGAGTTTATGAATGTCCATTACACCACTATGGGTTTATGAATGTCCATTACACCACTATAGGTTTATGAATGTCCATTACACCACTGTGTTTATGAATGTCCATTACACCAGTATGTGTTTATGAATGTCCATAACACCACTGTGTTTATGAATGTCCATTACACCACTGTTTCTTTTATGAATGTCCATTACACCAGTGTGTGTGTGCGTGTGTGTGTGTGTGTGTGTGCGTGTGCGTGTGCGTGTGCGTGTGCGTGTGCGTGTGCGTGTGCGTGTGCGTGTGCGTGTGCGTGTGCGTGTGCGTGTGTGTGTGTGTGTGGTACAGCCGCCATTTCATCAGCCTTTGTTATTTGTTATTTCAAACATACCATTCTGTGATTTGATATGTGGATGTATTTTGACATGCCTTTCACTGCCAAGCACATTAAACTAATGCCACTGCCGATGTGAGCCAGCCGAACCAAAACCACTTACCTGACATCAGTGTCATCCATCTCCGAGCGTACCTACAGGCGTGTCACAGTCTGACCCGGGTAGAGATAAGACCCAATCACAGCTCATTATGCAAAACACTCCGCTTGAAAGTGGGCGTCATGTGATGGATAGCCTTAGGCCGTGTCCCAAATGACACGCTATGGCCTGATGTAGGGCACTGCATTGAACCGGGGGCCACAGTGCTTGGGTCTGTAACATCGGTGATTAGGGTGCCATTTGGGATTCAGCCCTGATATGATATGCTGTTCTACTCCTCTCCGACGCGCAGGTGCTTCTTTCAATAGTCTCATTATTGAAATGTGATTGGCAGCTGCAGCCGACACCGTTGCATTTCCTGACTGGATATATTAAAGCGAGCACGCACGTACGCACACTCACACACTGAATAGATTAACATAACTGCAGATGGAGGACGCCACAATGACAGCCTGTATTAGTCACATCCATCAGTAGAGCGTGGAATGTCAATAAATACTGTACAGACAGACAGAGAAATGCTGCTAAATGAAGTGAAGGAATGTCTTCTGTGATAGGAGGGAGGGAGGGGGATCCAAGGCTGTACAATGCCCTAAGAGCTGTATTGTATATTGATTGAGTGCTCTGTGACATCATCATCCATGAGCAGGTAGTGAAATGTCAAAGGTCACAGTGGTCAAGGCACAGGTATGAAGTGAAGGTTCTCTTCTTCTACTCCTTTTACAGCCTGGAGATTACAGGCCACATCCCCTAGATCCTGGCGTTGGTGTTCAGTTAAAGATTTGTGTGAAAAGTCCCAGGGAATTCACCTCTCTATTTCCATATTCCAAATGACCTTGTGCTGTGGTCTATGGGTCCTGTGGGTCCTCGTCAGAGGTAGTGGACTGTGTGAGAAGTATTGGAATGACTCATGATCCAAAGCATAACACATCATCTGTATAACACGGTGGAGGCAGTGTGATGGCATGGGCATGCAATGGCACTGGGTCACTAGTGTTTATTGATGATGTGACAGAAGACAATATCAGCTTGATGAATTCTGAAGTGTATAGGGATACATTGTCTGCTTGGATTCAGCCAAATTCAGTGAAATTGATTGGACTGGGCTTCACTTTATAGATGGACGATGACCAAAAACATCCTGCGAAAGCAACCCATGAGTTTTTAAGGCAAAGAAGGGGATTATTCTACAATGGCCAAGTCAATCACATGATCTTCAACCCGATCAAGCATGCATGTCACTTGCTGAAGACAACTTCAAGCAGAAAGACCCACGAACAAACAACTGAAGCCTGCTGCAGTAAAGGCCTGGCAAAGCATCACAAAGGAGGAAACCCTGTGTTTGGTGATGTCCATGCTTTCCAGACTACAAGCAGTCATTGCCTGCAAAGGATTCTTGACAATTTCTTCATGATTGTGTTAATTTGTCCAAATACATTTGAGCTCTGAAATAAGGTGACAGTGTATGAAACTGCTTGCAGTTCTTAAACGCTTTGTACGATATTTTTGTTCAACCCCTTGAATTAAAGCTGATAGTCTGCACTTCAATCGCATCTCGGTTCTTTCATTTCAAATCCATTGTGGGGCTGTACAGAGATAAAATTATGAAAATCGGGTCAGTGTCCAAATATTTCCAGACCTAACTGTGCCTGTGTGGGTGTGCGTGTGCGTATAAACGTGTGTATATCCTGCTCTCCTCTCATTGGGATAGTATGCAGCAGCGATCCTAACCTTATTTACCTTCTAACACACTGAACAATCTCATAGCTGTACATGCTTTCAATTAGTTCCCTTTCGTTTGGTCTGAAAAATTACGACAGCCAACAGGGATCGAGTCTCCTTGCTTACTGGCTGGGAGAGGTCACTGTGATGTCAAAGGTTATGCATCGCCTAACCTGGATAACGGTGTTTAGCTTGTTTGACAATGAATACGATTTGACAAGAGTGCACGAATCAGTCCAGGGCGGATGAATGTTAAAACACCTCAGTACCAGGAAGTCCGAGGGCCATTGGACCAGCCCATCTGATCAAGGAAAACAATGCCTCTTCTGAGCTCCCAAAGAACCACCTTCGCCGCTCCATTTGAGTCTGAACTTAACATGGAAATAACACTGACAACTAAAAAGTCTAAGTAAATTGTATTCAGGGAAATATCATAGACAGCCCCGAGCAGAGGGAGAGCCTGTGAGGGAAGAGATGGAGGGAAGAACACATTGTTGCCATTACTGGTCTGGCTGGATCTCCCCCTTTAACAAATTACAGAGCTGTTTTGACACGCTCTTCCTATCTATTACTGGAAATCCATGTCAGCAGAGAGAGATACAGAAGGGGAATGAGAGAGCGCAATAGAGATGCAGAGGGGGAATGAGAGAGCGCAATAGAGATGCAGAGGGAAATAAATGTGTCCCTGTTTGTTGTTCTTCATTCTCATATGGGGTAAAATGTTTGGTTGAGAGAGTTTTTGCCACTATTCAGATGCTTGTGGACAGGCCAGCTAGCATTGGTTGTTTATTGTTCTACCAAACATGTGGACTCTAAACAAGAAGATTCAGAGCAAGAGTCTTGGTTTGTGAGTGAGGGGAAAACCTGTACAAAGCTATTTGCTGTCACTTCTAAGTACACTGACATGCTGGCAGTTTACTCTTTGCAGTTGGCCAGTGAGGCAATGCAGAAGAAATTGCATACTGTACATAGTCTTCATCTATTTTGCACTATTTACACATTTTGGGACTAGAGTTTGGCATTAGTGGAGTTAACCCTCAGTCTGTTTGTCTGCCGCTAAAGAGGTAACCCTTATGTCTGTCTCTAAAGAAGTTAACCCTAATGCTCTGTATGTCTCTCTCTCTGTCTGTCTGTCTGTTTGTCTGTAAAGGAGTTAACCCTAATGCTCTGTCTTTCTGTCTGTTTGTCTGTAAAGGAGTTAACCCTAATGCTAAGTCTGTCTGTCTGTTTGTCTGTAAAGGAGTTAACCCTAATGCTCCATCTGTCTGTCTGTTTGTCCGTAAAGGAGTTAACCCTAATGCTCCATCTGTCTGTCTGTCTGTCTATTTGTCCGTAAAGGAGTTAACCCTAATGCTCCGTCTGTCTGTTTGTTTGTCTGTAAAGGGGTTAACCCTAATGCTCCGTCTGTCTGTTTGTTTGTCTGTAAAGGGGTTAACCCTAATGCTCCGTCTGTCTGTCTGTTTGTCTGTAAAGGAGTTAACCTATCAGAGTGTTCAATGTGGGCTGTGACACACAGATTCAGGAATGCCCAAGGCCATCTCTCATCTCTTTGTCTGCTTGTGATTAGGTTTGAATAATCCAAGTTTCCTTGCCTTGACAATAAATCTGCTCCCACACCACGGTGACAGGCAGGGAATATGTCAAAGTGCTGTAGGCTGGTGTCTGTAGATATATGAATGTGGATTAAATATGGATCCCTATTTCTTCCATTTTCTTACATCCGGTAGTTGCAGAATTTACTAATTCTACTGCAAATAGAATACCTGGCAGTTGTCTTAGTTTAACTCTGTTTATGGTTACAGCGTTAAGGATATTGCACTGGCATGCAAAATCAGAGACCAATGAAATATATAGGACATGTTTTCTACTTCATAATGTTACGGCAGTTATCTCTGCAATATTGGTTCAAGTGCTGAAAAAGCTAATCGTTTTTAGCAAACAAATTCTGACAATATTGTCTCAGTTTCCTTCAAACAGAAGTCTGTCTCTGCACACTGTTCGAATCAGAGAAAACGTTTTCAATCCAGACTAGACAGTCCTCTGAAAACACTTAATTGTTAAGTCTATTAATAACGAAGCGGTGGTTAAAGGACTTTAGCCAAATAAATATAGACAGACACACTACGCTGCTTGTTGTCTAATTCAGATGGATTGTTCTTTAGGTGTTGCTGAGATTGTCCGTTGACCAGTTCAGAAGCATTGGGGAACACTGAGACTCAACAATGGCGGGCCAACTGCACAGCCACAGTAAGTAAGGATGCCCAGGGAGTGGTACGCAAAAACACCACCCAAACCAATTTGTCGCACTTTCAAAACAGGTGTTGAGCTTGCCAGTAGGTGACCGAGAGTGGCACAATGACAATCCATATTATACGATACCGTGGGCTGAAGCGGCACCACTGGACCTTACATAACTCAATGTCTTAAGACGCATGCGCACATGATTAGTCTTCAAGGGAAGGGAGCGAACGTGAAGACGACTAGATGTAGAAAGCAGTCTGTTGAACAGACTGAAACATTTCAAACCGCGCTGTAATTTAAATGTCACCATGTCTGTTTCATCTTGGCCTTGTGTGTTACCGCTTGGTTCCTTCCTATCAGTGTGTGTGTCTGTCCGTTGTGTGTGTGTGTGTGTGTGTGTGTGTGTGTGTGTGTGTGTGTGTGTGTGACATCTTGGCGTGTCATATTAACTCACAGCATTGTCCTCCTCCTGAACTCTTCCCTTCTTCCCAGTTTTTCCTCTCGTTCACCTCCCTCATTTCTCTGACTGTTGCTCCTCTCTCTGTTAGAACGCGTGTCATAAAAATAACCCCACAGGACGTGATTCTCCCCGTCTTCTCCTCATCATCTCGACAGAGCTCTTGGAATGATATTAGCTCAGAAGTGCGTCCCTCATTAAGGTCACGGCCTGCATTGTATTAATACACGCTATTGAGAAGCCAGTATTAAAACACTTCTCCCTTTACATGTGTGTCTCGACAGAGATGTACAGTTGACGTCTAGAGGCCGCCGAGTGATTCACGAGGCCACGCTCCAAGGGCGACCTCTTGCTCTTCCGATCGAGTGTTTCGCCTTTTGTCCCTTCGTTCTGTGTATCGCATCAAAACAATGTCTCACATTTCATAAAAAATGTAGACAGTAAACGTGCAAAAATGATTGACTTGTGTGTCAGCCAGACATTTCATCTGTTTTGCTGTCCTATTAAAGTCGTGAATATTATATACGAAGTAGTTGAGAACCAGACTGGATTGCTAAACCCATACTGGTTTTAATATGGCCCGTCTAAAGGCATATTGCTATGTGTGCTAGAAGGGGATCAACAGGTTCTAGGGACTCTCACATGTATTATTTTTTTATCCACATTATTGAATTGGCAACATGTCAGATTAACACTGTAATACTAGCACAGAAATGAGCAAAAATGATCAGTACACATCTGCTGTTAATGATTCAGATCTTTGTCCACAAAATAATCTGAGTGACTGATATATTCCCATTTAAACTTTCTCGCTGGTCCGCCTATCAGTAAGCCTTGACTTATATACACTCAAGAAGGCAAAGCTCTCGATATACCGGTCGATTTTCGTTCCTACCCTCACTATGGTCATGAAGGCTGGGGTCATGACCGAAAGAATTAGATCGCGGGTACAAGCGACTGAAATGAGTTTTCTCAGAATGGTGGCTGGCGTCTCCCTTAGAGATGAGAGAGTGAGAAGCTGTAGAACCGCTGCTCCTTGGCATTGAAAGAAGTCAGTTGGTGTGGTTCGGGCATCTGGTAAGGATGCCCCCAGGACGTCTTCCAATGGAGGTGTTCCAGGCATGTCCAGCTGGGAGGAGACCTCGGGGTAGGCCCAGGACTAGGTGGAGAGATTATATTTCGACTAGCTGGTACTATACTGGTCTCATTTGGTAAGTGAAGATGAGGAGGAGACGAGTTGTGTTATTGTTTAGAGGCAGGAATCCTCACAATGCCCCATTTAAATTAATCATTTCTGTACGGCTCTTCATGTTACATACAGTAGTGGCCCCTGGATGAGCCGCGCTCAGTGTCCAAGGCACCGGTTATTATGCTGTTAGACCTTGACCACGGTCAGGGTAAACATGACTGGTACCATCAATGTGCCACGTCACAATGGGAACAGAGATTAGAACAGAGATTATCTGCACCGTCGGGCACGCCGTCTTGGGCACGCCGTCTTGGGCACGCCGTCTTGGGCACGCCGTCTTGGGCACGCCGTCTTGGGCACGCCGTCTTGGGCACGCCGTCTTGGGCACGCCGTCTTGGGCACGCCGTCTTGGGCACGCCGTCTTGGGCACGCCGTCTTGGGCACGCCGTCTTGGGCACGTCAACACTCCATAGGGGTTTTATATTCCAAGTTCTGAGGGGGCGGGGCATGGCCTTGCTCGGAAACGAACAGAATTGTTGTTTGGAGCTTTGGGTTGTGGTTACCGTTCGGTAGTGGTGAATACCGGCGGTCGGTGTGGTTCCTGGTTTAGCCTTGGGTTGTGGTTACCGGTAGGTTATTGTTTGTCTGTCTTTTCCCAAACAATGAAGGTCTATAACACCTAGTTCTACTACACAAGAAAACCTCTGACGAAAATAATGGTCTTCCAAAAACCCAGATACACCACGATGTTGAGTTGTTTTCCTGACATGCACTGGACACATTTCGTGGTGCTTTGTGGTCAGTTAGGAGCTCCTGGTGAAATGTGACCACCATTTTTTTCTTTCAGCGACTGGTTTGGGGGATCAACTGGGAAAGAGAGAGTGAAAATGAGCCCACGTGTAAAAATAGCCGAACGTACTTTGAGTGTTGACAACTCTCAGTGCTTTATGATCCTAGGAGGTTCTTGGTGTTAAGCTGCTCTCTCTTTCCCTGTACCCTGTCACCGTGAGCATCTTATATTAAACCAGTTCAGTACTATGGGGCCCAGGAGAAATGCATTACATTGTTTGAGATGCATTATGGGAAGATTATGCCATTTGGCATGTAGCTGCAGCTGTCACTTTAGAAGTGTCACTTTTGTTGTAACCTTAGCAATAGCAATATACTGTATAGCCAAGAGTTAAATACTTGATCATAGTATTTTATACAACTTTCCATTGAAATTGTGACAAACAATAGTACATCGTTTTGTGAGGGGATTGATGTCATTAAACCAAAGAAACCCCACAGGAAGTGCATGTGAAAGAAATGTCACAGGAAGTGCATGTGAAAGAAACCCCACAGGAAGTGCATGTGAAAGAAACCCCACAGGAAGTGCATGTGAAAGAAATGTCACAGGAAGTGCATGTGAAAGAAACCACACAAGAAGTGCATCTGAAAGAAACGCCTCAGGAGGTGCATTTGAAAGAAACACCACAGGAAGTGCATGTGAAAGAAACCTTACAGGAAGTGCATGTGAAAGAAACCTTACAGGAAGTGCCTGTGAAAGAAACCTCACAGGAAGTGCATGTGAAAGAAACGCTACAGGAAGTGCATGTGAAACACCACAGGAAGTGCATGTGAAAGAAACACCACAGGAAGTGCATGTGAAAGAAACACCACAGGAAGTGCATGTGAAAGAAACGCTACAGGAAGTGCATGTGAAACACCACAGGAAGTACATGTGAAAGAAACACCACAGGAAGTGCATGTGAAAGAAACACCACCAAAAAGTTACCTTTGACTTTTTATTTTGATCAGATTGGTTACAAAACAGAAATGCCTGTTTTGTCTTTGCTGATCAAAATGTGAAGCGAGCGGCCTGCGCCCATCACTTGGAACGTCCTATTGCAGAGATTCTCAGCTTATTTAAGCAACAGTGTCAGAACAAGTTTAACATGCCAGTGTGCTACAGTCCCAATGTTTAGCATAACCTGCAGGTGTGCCAAGACTCTAAAGTAGTTATTACTTGTATTCCAAATTCCACCGGTGGAATTTCCCAAAGTCAAACTGCAAAAATGGCTTCTTAGCCACGTCCATGAACCTCATGACGGCACTCCATTGGTCTGTGTTGTTCCAGGCAAGAATTCTTCCCAGTATGTGTCCATCTTTGTCTCTTGCTGAAATAGGTCTATCCTCTGTGCTCCTTCTACCAAATATCTGTTAATTGATTTAAAGTGCCCTCAGGTCTTCTATTCACTTTACTGCCGCTGCCCTATAAAACCAAGTTTCTTCCCTTTAGGAAGGAAAGTCGCCTCCTAAATCAATCCTATAAAGTGTTCCTTTCGATCCTTCACATGATTCTATTTCGCAAGGCTGTGCAAACACAGAAAGATAAACTTTTTGGAAGGATGTGAAACGTTCACAGACAGTTAATCGCAAGAAATGTTTCTCAGGAGTGTTTTGCAATAGGATTTTCAACACTTACTGAGAAAACCAGCAGGACTCCTGGAGTGTTAGCTGCTCATAAGAACATTTCTACTTTCAGTACCTTTTGTACTTCCAGTAATTGTCGCTTTCAGCATTCATTCTAAAGAATTTCCCGTCTTTTCCGATCTCTACTTGGCCGTATCATGAAAGATATTTCTATATAACAGTGTTTATGTTGGTAATATGTTTTGCTTTGGATTGCAAATCTCTCGATAAGTAATGTACACTATATTAATGAATATAGTGCCCATTTGGCCACCTGACTTGTGTTATCTTAACAGCTAGCATTTGATAAAAGCAAGTACTTCTTTTACCAGGTATTTTGACTGCGAACACATTCTTATTTACAGCAACGACATGATGAGCAAATCTGGTTAACTGCCTTGTTCTTGGACAGAAAAATTCATCTTTCACCATGCTAGCTGGGGGATTTAGTTTAACCATCCAGTTACTAGGCAGACACTTTAGCAGCTAAGCTACTTACTGGCCCTGAGCTAGCTAGCTCTGTACACTATACTAACTCTCAGCAACCACCAGGTGGTGATCATTATTGACACATTCATCATTGGTCGTCATCATCATTATCGACACATTCGTCACTGGTTGTCATTATCATTAACTGAATAATTTACATTAACGATTGATAAATGTATTCACCTTCATGAGTGAGAAATGTGAAGAGAAGGAGACCACAAAAATATGTGCTGAGGTAAAGGATTATTTGTAAAACATGATACTTGCGCAGAAACCTTGGGATCTGTAGTCTGGGGCACAAAGGGTCCTGGAAAGTCATATCCACTCCCATAGTCATATTGGAAACAGCTGTTCTAGGATCAGTGCTCCAAACTGCCGTTTGAAACACACACGCACTTCCGCACATATACAACAGCCAGATAGATCCCTGTACAAACACACCTCTCTTTCTCTCTGTCTCTGTCTCTCTCTGTCCCTCTTTCTGTCTTTCTCTCTCTGTCTCTGTCTCTCTCTGTCCCTCTTTCTGTCTTTCTCTCTCTGTCTCTGTCTCTCTCTCAATTCAATGCTCATTATTGACATGACATACATACATACATATATATGTACATATATACACACATACACACACACATACCTTTAGGGGGGTATAATCAATACACAGCTCTCCATGATCTCTCCCAAAAGGATAGGCAGTCTTTTCTCATGCTCGAAATTATTGATTCTGTCGGATATCTTGGTACCTTTTGCATCGTGTCAGGAAGTGCAATTCTGTCTCAGGTTCTGCTATGGGGCAGTGTTAACACAACATTTCTTCTACAGGTTTTTCTGCGCCTTCCCTTCTCAATGGCAGGGTACTTTGTCAGGTTTTGATCAGTCACCAAGGTCAAATAGTTTGCAATGGTGTGCTGTCGGTTTAGGGCCAGATAGCACTGCATTTTGCTTGGTGCTTGTGTTTTCCAGTGGGTAATGTAGTTTTGTTTTAACTGTTTTGTAGTTTGGTTAGTTCTGATTGCTTGTATGTTCTGATCCTGAGGCATCCATGTGTAAGCGGAAGAGATTTGTGAACTAACTCAACAGTATCTCTCTCTCTCTTTCTGTCTCTCTCTTTCTGTCTCTCTCTCTCTGTCTCTCTCTGTCTCTCTCTCTTGCCAGAACATATG
>JACXGJ010005610.1:0-38276 GCA_016801105.1 Esox niger | reverse complement strand
GTGTGACCAGTTCATAGTGTGTGACCAGTTCATTGTGTGATACCAGTTCATAGTGTGTGACCAGTTCATAGTGTGTGACCAGTTCATACTGAGACCAGTTCATAGTATGAGTCCAGTTCATACTGTGAGACCAGTTCAGCCATTGCTTCCAGTACACCATAATTCTAGCATCAGAAATCACTACTGCTTTTAGTTGGGAAGGAGGAGGGCAGGAGTGAGTGGGGTTAGCTTGGATAGCTCCCAAGGACAAATCAACACTCACACACTTCACAAGGAGAAGTCACATGACTGTGGACTCACATGACTATGTCGCCACAGCGAGGGGGGTGGAGGGATCATGGGGGGTGGGGGCGGACCCAGTAAACAACATTTCCTCTGCTTGTCCGGAGAAGATTGCTGCTGGAGGGCTGGGGAAAGGAGTGGACAGTACAGTCAGTCAGTCACATTAAAACAAAGACATACCCATCCCATAGGGGTTGACTTTAAATTGATGCTCTTGTTTGTCATGTTGAGATAAGTAGGAAATGAAATGAACAGTCAGGGTCAAAAATGTGTGAAGACCCTTATGGAGAATCCAGTCTTGGTTGAATTCTAAATGATAACTTGTGTCAACCAGAACAGCCTGCAAATAACTTAATTTTAAATGCCCAGAACTGTACTTGGTTTAATGGTGCGGCCAGTGATAGGTCACATATAGACGTCTAACAACATTTATTACACAACATCTAATAGAGAACCTCTAATACACAACCTCTAATACGCAACATCTAATATGCAACCTCTAATACACAACATGTAATATGCAACATCTAATATGCAACCTTTAATACGCAACATCTAATACGCAACCTCTAATACGCACCCTCTAATACGCAACATTTAATAAGCAACATCTAATACGCAACATCTAATAAGCAACATCTAATATGCAACCTCTAATACACAACATCTAATACGCAACATCTAATACGCAACCTCTAAAAATCAACATCTAATACGCAACATCTAATACGCAACATATAATACGCAACATATAATATGCAACATCTAATACGCAACCTCTAATACTCAACATCTAATACGCAACCTCTAATATGCAACCTCTAATACTCAACATCTAATACGCAACCTCTAATATGCAACCTCTATGCAACATCTAATATGCAACATCTAATACGCAACATCTAATATGCAACCTCTAATACGCAACATCTAATATGCAACATCTAGTAGACAACCTCTAATACACAACATCTAATACGCAACATCTAGTAGACAACCTCTAATACACAACATCTAATACGCAACATCTAGTAGACAACCTCTAATACGCAACATCTAATATGCAACATCTAGTAGACAACCTCTAATACACAATATCTAATACGCAACATCTAGTAGACAACCTCTAATATGCAACATGTCATATGCAACATCTAATAAGCAAAATCTAATACACAACCTCTAATACATAATATCTAGTAGAAAACATCTAATACACAACCTCTAATACGCAACATCTCATACGCAACATCTAGTAGACAACATCTAATATGTAACATCTCATACGCAACATCTAGTAGACAATATCTAATATACAATCGCTAATACACAACATCTAGTAGAGAACATCTAATACACAACCTCTCATACACAACATCTAGTAGAGAACATCTAATACACAACCTCTCATACGCAACATCTAGTAGAGAACATCTAATACACAACCTCTCATACGCAACATCTAGTAGACAATATCTAATATACAATCGCTAATACACAACATCTAGTAGACAACATCTAACACATAACCTCTAATACACAACAGCTAGTAGAAAACATATTTTCTACAACATCTAATACAAAATATGCAAACAACATCAATACAAAACATCTTATACACAACTTCTAATAATCAACATCCAATACACAGCATCCAATACGCAACATCAAACAATGTTTAGTACAAAAGATCCAATACGCAACATCTAATACACAACATCTAATAACCAATATCCAATAAACAGCATCCAATACACAACACCAAACAATGTCCAATACACAAGGCCCAATACACAAAACCCAATACACAATATGCAATACACAACACCCAATACACAGCGTTTAATACACATCATCCAATACACAATATGCAATACACAACACCCAAAACACACAGTTTTATACACAAAGTCCAATACACTACGTCTAATAATTAACATCTAAAACACAATATCCAATACAAAAAATCCAATGGTCTACCATGTATGGTTCCTTGTGTATGTGGTAACCGTTGTGTAGTGATTTGTATGTTTGTCAAGATTAGAAGAGTTTTTTTGCAACACATCTCTAAGAAGACATGAAGGAAAAGCTATGAAGATGCATGCTGGCATTGTACACTAGGAGTTGTAGCTGACTAGTTCAAATCCACTGCGCTAACAAGCATATTGTCCTGTTTACAGTAAATATCAGCTGAACTTAAAACCTAAACGATGCTGTAATTTGCAAAGCCTTATTGGTAATTAATTAAATTTCCATAAGGGCAAATTGCCCACATTTAAAAATGAAATAACTACATTGCATTAACGACAGTAGCCGCAGACTATTCAGCCCGGGATGACCACAACAAGACAATAACAAATGATAAGTGTATTCACCACATGACATCTACACTGAAGTGGCTACCGGCTCTGGCTGAATACAGGTCTGAAGCTGTACCATATGCCTGCCTTCCTGTCAGCAACTGTAGACAGACGCTATTTATAGAGACATTTCCATTCTGACAGCATTTCATATTTAACAAAAAAATAGGAAAACATACACAGCAACAGACATTTCAAAGTGCAGGCAACACAATCATGTCTGTACATGGCATCATTTAGATTATCCAGGGTCGGACTGCGGCTTGTCAAAAACCACGCGTTGCATTTCTGCATGCACACACACGGACACAGAAAGACATACATGATAGTGCGCGCGCGCACACACACACACACACACACACACAAACACGCGCAAACAAAACCGTACAGTCAACATGCACAGTTCTTACCTGCTGGGAATGAAAAAATATTGTCCAGGAAGGAGGACTGAGACAGGACATAACAAAACAATATTGGAAGATACAATCCAAACGTGATAAGACTCATGCTGCCGTAAATACAGCACACCTCTTTCTCTCTAACTTGGGTTTACAGAGGAGGCACAGCTAAAGGACTCCACACTCACTCTCTCTGACTCTCTCTTGCCTACTGGCTTCTCCCCTCAACACCCCTTACTGTCCCCCACCCCCTCACTCTCTTCACTTGCTCTCCCACTGCCCGTGCGCCAAGGAGGGGTGCCTGCCAACCAATGCCCATTAAATCTATCACTCATTCCCCTGCATCAGAGTGCGCTAAAATTACAGGAGTCAGCCTGTCAGCTGCCCTTTGTGCCAATATTAGAATTACTACCGCAAGGGGTGCTTTGTTTCCCCTCTCCTCTCATAGAATAAATAGCTACTTGTCGGAAATTATATTGAATGACCATGTAGGCTACATCACATACCTATATTTTATAACTTTGAAAATATGTTGTTAATGTCAGATATATAGCAAATACATAAAACAACGAGTTCAAAAGTTGACAAGGCAATGAAAAATATTTTTATTTTCGTTAACGCATGGAAATACTCACGCGCATGCCGGGATCTGTGGCTAGGATGTCACCGTAACAATTACAACACGTGATCATACATTATTTTTCAGGAAAGACGTTTACGCAAGGAAAGCACATCCCACACACACGCTATAAGGCCATCTGTTATTCACGCAGCAGATAATTCATGAACCCTGCCGTAAGCACATATTGATTTGACAAGCCCCAACGTCCTTGCCAGAAAATTTCTGTTAAGGAATTTACAAAGAGTCATTTGGGATTTCAGACCATGGAACAAGCACTGGTGGACTCGGGGGCATGTCAAACAAAAACGCCCCAAAACGCCCTCTTCGTTGCATTTATGGTAGATAACATATGATAAAGTGCTCTATGCCATGGCCCAGTGTGCAAGAAAACGTGATGCAGTGCCCTAATGGGTGCCCCTCCCATGGATAAATTGTGATGCACTGCTCTCTAGGATTCCCCCATTTGTGAGGAAATTCTGGCAGTATCATCCAAGGCATTTAAAATATCACGATGGAGTGCTCCCTGGGTGCCCTTCCAGTGGAGAAATGGGATGCAGTGCTCTAATGGGTGCCCTTCCAGTGGAGAAAATGGGATACAGTGCTCCCTGGGTGCCCTTCCAGTGGAGAAATGGGATGCAGTGCTCTAATGGGTGCCCTTCCAGTGGAGAAAATGGGATACAGTGCTCTAATGGGAGCCCTTCCAGTGGAGAAAATGGGATGCAGTGCTCTAATGGGAGCCCTTCCAGTGGATTTTTTTTTCTCATGAGGACATAGGGGCGCCATGTCCTCATGAGCGCCCCTGTGTGTGAAGAAAAGTGATTAAGTTTCCTAGGGGGTGTGCTTATCATGGAGATAATGTGATGCAGTGTCATGTAGGCTTCTAATGGAAATAATGTGATGCAGTGCCATGTAGGCTTCTAATGGAGAAAATGTGATGCAGTGCCATGTAGGCTTCTAATGGAGATAATGTGATGCAGTGTCATGTAGGCTTCTAATGGAGATAATGTGATGCAGTGCCATGTAGGCTTCTAATGGAGATAATGTGATGCAGTGCCATGTAGGCTTCTAATGGAGATAATGTGATGCAATGCCATGTAGGCTACCCTGCATGCCAGAAAATATGTTGGCCTCTATGTGCTCCTACATACATCCCTACATGCATGACATAGTGGAAAAACTGTTTAGTGGCTGCATGGCACACACACACACACACATGCACACACACACACACACACTTTAGAATATTCAGGTGTCAGTGCGTTCAGTGCAGTCTAAGCTGTAACCATCAAATCCCACTACAGTGAGGTTGTTGACATAGCAAATGCGTTACATCAAAACCAACGGAAAGATTGCAGCTTACTAAAGACGTATTAGTAATGTGTGTAGACAGCATTTTCTGGTTTGTTTTGGTATTTAAGCTGTTTACCAAGTTATACAATATGTTAGCGCAGACCTTGCTAAGTAGCTTACTTATCCATTTCGATGCTAACTGGTGGATTTGTTCCAAGTTAAATCAAACAGAAAGTGTAGTAATATATTTATCTTATAACTTATATTTACTCTCCCCACCCTGACTATGCTATTCCACATACAGTTGAAGTCGGAGGTTTATATATACCGTACCCAAATATATTTAAACTCAGTGGTTCACAATTCCTGATATTTATTCATAGTAAAAAATGCCTATCTTAGGCCAGTTAGGATTAACACAATATTTTAAGAATGTGAAATGTCAGTATAATAGAGAATGATTAATTTCAGCTCAATTAGTATTTGGTAGTATTGTCTTTAAATTGTTTAACTTGGGTCAAACGTTTCAGATAGTCTTCTACAAGCTTCACACGTTAAGTTGGGTGAGTTTTGGCCTATTCCTCTTGACATAACTGGTGTAACTGAGTCAGGTGTTTAGGCCTCCTTACTCGTACACGCCTTTTCAGTTCTGCCCAAAAATGTTTTATAGGATTGAGGTCAGGGATTTCTGATGGCCACTCCAATACCTTCACTTTTTTGTCCTTAAGCCATTTTAACCACAACTTTGGAAGTATGCTTACGGTCATTTTCCATTTGGAAGACCCTTTCGTGCTAGGCTTTGACATCCTGAATGATGTCTTGAGATGTTGCTTCAAAATATCCAATAACTTTCCTTACTCATGATGCCATCTATTTTGTAAAGAGCACCAGTCACTCCTGCAGCAAAGCACTCCCACAACAAGTTGTGGTCATCCCTGTGCTTTACATTTGAGATGGTGATCTTAGGTTTGAAAGCCTCACCCTTTAACCTTCAAACATACCAATGGTCATTATGGACAAAGAGTAAAAAATATTTTACATCAGCCCTGAGGACATTTATTCCAAAAGTACCTCTTTGTCCCCATGTGCCATTGCAACCCGCAGTCAGGCTTTTTTAAGGCAGTTTTGGAGCAATGGCTTCTTCCTTGCTGAGCAGCCTTTCAGGTTATGTCAATGTCATTTTTTTTACTGTGGACATCGACACATCAGCTAGCCTAAGATTACATACAACATAGTGTATGTAAACGTCTGACACACTGGAAATGTGACATAGTAAATTATAGGTGAAAATGTCAGTAAACAATAATTGGGAAAATAACTTGCACAAAGTACATGTCTTAACCAACTTGCCAAAACTATAGTTTGTTAATAGGAAATCTGTGGTAAAAAAATGTGGTTCAATGACAACCTAAGTGTAAGCAAACTGTACAGCTAATTCTCAGTGATTCACGAATGCGTCTGCTTCCTAACTGGACAGATTGATGTCCCTGAAATTTAATTGACTTGGTATTATACTGTGATGATTACATATTCCCTTCAATTTTTTTGAGCAGTAAATATAGTGCTTTTTTTACAAGGGCCCACAAAAATCTTGAGTAATTTTACCCATTCTAATGCCCATTCTTGACTTGACAGATTGTCTCTAGGTGGTTGGTTGGAAGATGTATATGGACCATAATTTTCAAATACTGCCACATTGTCAATACGATTAAGCAAAGGCCTTTGACTCGGGCTCTGTAGGTCATTCGCGTTTGTCTTGTTGAACCACTCTTGGCATTGCACTTTCGGATCATCACCCTTCTGAAAAGGGAATTTCCTCCAAGACTGTAGCAGGTTCTCTTCAAGTATTTTGCTACATCCATTCTTTCAACTTGAATAAGATGCCTACTCCCAACTGACAAAAAGCATCCCCACAGCATGACGCTACCACTCCCATACTCCAGGTATGGTGTGCTGAAGCATAGCAGTGTTAGTTCCACACCACACATAGCACGCTTGTCCAAAAACCTCTATCTTTGTCTCAGTTAACCACAAAACCATTTCTCATGTGGCAGCTGGATCACTCATGCTATCGGATGGTACTTTTTGAGTAACTGCTTCTTTCTTGCCACCCTTCAAATTAGGCCAGTGCAGAGCTCTTGATGATTTATCGTTGCACAATTACTCCACTCTCCCATCCACCAAACTCATTAAGTACTGCAAAGTGCTTGTTGGCCTCTCTGTGGCTTCACTCACAAGTTTCCTTGTGTGAGTGCTGATATTTGAGAGAAAGACTTTTCTTGGCAGTGCCTGGGTGGAGTGATGCAGCTTCTATTTCCTGATTATTTATCCAACAGTGCTCATTGGGATACCTAAACAGTTGAATATTATCTTCTATAGAATGCTCTTTGGTCTGCATTTTCTTTCAGATTTCAGATTTTCTTTCATATGCAAGCAATATATTTCAGTTTTAGATTTTTAAACAAATATTTCCCAACAAAGAACCAATGTCACAATACAATAATTGAGTGTCAGTGTTTTAAATGAAATGTTTAAACAAACAAAATGACAATTTATAATTCAGTAAAATCTGAGAATTGGTCAGTGGAATAAATACTTTTGCAAGGCACTGTACACACAGTATACTGGAACTAAATATTTTAACATGTACAGTACATGAACTGTAAATTAACTGTCAGCTCATATATTGTATGCTACCCACCCATTGCACCTCTTCACCATGTAAAGGTCTGGGTGTGTCAATGTTATTAGCAAATAAAAGGTAGCCATGCTGATTCAGCACTTTTGTAATATGGGACAAATGACCCAAAACTAAAGACACTTGTAGAGTAAACACACTAGCAATTTTACTGTATACATTGTTATCGCTTGTTTAATTCCATAAAAATTCAACATTTGGCTGCATACAACTGTGTAGCAAATTTGACTTAATTAAAACATTTCATAGAAACAATTATAATTTGTTTAGGTACAAATATGTGGAGCTGTAATTGTCTCCATGTCATAGAGCAATGGTTCCTCTTAAATTACCGGAGAAGATCCCAGGGTAGCCAACACTGGCTGGATAGTTAATCTGAACAATATTTTAAGTTATTAAGGGCTCTCTAAGTTCTGCAATAACTAACATTCAAAATCCTTTTTCAGAATGTCATGTTGCACAAAATAATTACAACTTTCAAGATTGTACAGAGAAGTTCACTAACAAGAGTTGAATAACAAATGGCACTCTATATTCCCAATGTAGTAATTCAGTGCACAATTTTTTACAGGAATCATAGAAAAATAGTGTATTACATAGGGAAGAGTTACATTTGGGACGCACAAAGTTGTTCTGTAGGTAGGGGAACGGAGCGGGCAGCCGATACAGTAAACCTGGTCTCTTGGGGCTACAGGTTTGAGCGAGTCAGCCATGGAAAGTCCTATGATACACAAAGGGACAAACAGACACACAGAGCATGGACAATCAGATGGAAGAATAGAAAGAATATTGTGATTTGACACAGGAAGTTCTAAGGAAAAATGGCTGTGATATTCAGGCAATGTGAGCTGACTACAGCTACCTTGATGATATTCGATGACGGCAGCAACAACTTCCTACCCCAGATATACATTTGTGAAGAGGAAAACTGCAACACCAGGGCACTGGCATTGTTCCCACCCCTCTGAGATGAACCCCTCCATAGAGAATTGGGAACACCGCCATAGGCATTAAGAACATTATCCCACAGAATTCAAAAGGGATCTGGCGTCTCTGAGGCCCTAGCTGTGTTTCCAGTCCCCCACGGCCCCAATTGTTGGCATCCAATCCTCCAGCATGTATGCATGGGGTTGCATGGAGACGTGGGTTCAACATAAACAGTGCTGGGTCACGCCTCCTTATTAGGGAACCAAGAATAGAAAGGTCAGGTCGGCGCAGCTAAGTACGAAGGGATTGTGACAGTCCTGCAGCCGCCGCACCTGGAGTCAAGGATTACCTCGCCGGACTCCCTGGGACTCTGGCGTTCACCCATCCCAGGTTCACCCGTGTCACCATGCTCCTTCACTCACTCCACTAGCATCCAAGTAAAGATTGTATCTTCTACAACAACGTGGTATTTGGCGGTATACCCACCTTCTGGCAATTCCTAAACCCTACTTCCCTACACAGGCCCTTCTCCGCTCCCTCTGGTCTTTTGGCCGTCCCACATCTTCAGGAGGGCTGCTCCCACACAGCCAGGTCAAAGGTCACCTGTCCTGACAGCTCAATGGTGGAAGCAGCTTCCTCTTTAAGCTGCGACAGCAATGTCTCTGCTTACCTTTGAGACCTTACATTTTACAAAGAGTTCGAACTATTCAGGAGCTAGCACACATTTGTCACTAATCATAAAGCCACGAGTAGATGATTCAGGTAAGCTAGAGTCTCAGCAAGTTCAGGGATAACAAAACAAAAATCTGGGCAATCGGGTATCACTAGGCAATCGGGTATCACTAGGCAACCGGGTATCACTCCAGGTGGTGTTTACCTGTTGCTTTCTGTCAGATGACGGGTCTATGAGGACGTTCAGGAGACTAGGCCTCTCCCAGTCACTGAGGCTGATCCGTAACGCGCTGAGTAACTCTTCCTTGGTCCGCACTAGGAACCCTCGTCCTCCGAACGCGTTCATCACCTCATCATAGCGGGCATCAGGAAGCAAGGTCACCGGGGGGGCTCTGGGGTGACAGAGGTCAAAGGCCATGGTAAACAACCTAACTTCTCTGAAGGGGATCCTGACACTGACATTACCTGGAGTTGTTTTTTCTTTATAAGCGAGGAATTTGGGGGTTGGTTTTAATGCTTATCCCTGTCTAGTCTTTTCAGATGACCACATATACATGGGGTCGAGGGTCAAAGACCTCTGATCAAAGGTAGTCCACCCCAGAGGGAATTGAGACACAAAACCCACACAATGGTCAGTTCTCCCATCTTCCCCATCATTTCCCACGTCTCTCCGTCAACGCCGCTGTAGATCCCATTGTTGTTGACCACGATGATGATCACCGGGAGTTTATACCTGGGCAGAGAGAAGTTAGCTATATGGTCAGTATGTTCTCTCTCTTCTATGTTCCAGGGGTTGTAGGTTTCAAGGGTCTCCGAGTTCTAATCTAGGATCAGCTCATCTCATTTAGGGCTCGATTCACACCGTCACAAAGATAAGCCGATCCCACATCAGTTAAGACACACTTTGCTATGAGAGATGTACCAACCTGCACATGGTCTCTACCTCCATCCCAGAGAATCCAAAGGCACTGTCCCCCTCCACGCACACCACCCTCTGACCGGTGTTCTGACCCCTCTGCACGGCCGCAGCTGCAATAGCAAAGCCCAGACCCACCCCCATCGTACCGAATGTGCCAGCATCCAACCTGCATACGCACACACACACACACACACACACACACACACACACACACACACACACACACACACACACACACACACACACACACACACACACACACACAAAGAGTCTAGGTGTGTGCAGAGGTCACGCAGATGGTGTGTGTATGTTAAGCAGGAAGCAAGGAACACATCAAAGAGGCCATCGAGCCAGCCTCTCAGACAGACTTCAAAGGTGTAACGCTTAAGTGCGCACAGGGCCACAACTCGACGACGGCCAAGGGCAAAGGCGTTGGATATTCGGCGGGTTCGACCTTTGACCTCTGCGACGGGCGGTATGCCTTGCCTGTGTCGAGGAAGGCAGTTGGGCAGCATGGTGCGTCCGATGTCCATGGTGTTGGCGCCCTCACTGACGATGACACAGTCCGGGGGAAGCAGCTGGGCGATGTGATGGAACACTTGGTAGTAGCTCATTGGGCTGGTCACCTGTAGAGCGAGGGCCTGGAAGGAGGACGACCAATCAACATTGTATTCGTTACCATTTAGTCAAGTGGCAGACGGGGCTAATTACATTAGCGAATGCGTATATTTACGTACAGGCCCGAGTGGCTTCACAACCCTGGCTTTGAAAACGCTACCAATTGAGCTACATGAGACTCTGGATTAAGAGATTATCTTTGTTTATGGGAAAATTCATTTATATCGCGGATAAGTAAATTCAGTAATACAGACACAGTCGGAGCCAAGCTTCCCATGTCACCGAAACACCGACCCACCGCTGTCATTTGTGTGTTAGCAACCATCTTCTGTTTCAACGTGATCCACCAATCTGTATCCGCTGGGTACTTCCAGCCATCTTTGCGAACACGATCTAGCAACTGGAAGTCAATATAAGAATCAGAAAACAAGCAAACTTAATTAAATATGAATTCATTTCCATTCATCAACGGTAGCTAGAAGCATTCGGATCGGTGCATATTTATTATAGACATCAATCAATGCAAGAGAGTTCAGTACAACTCCATCAAAGTTCTACACAGAGAGGTCGCTTGTATGCTACCTGCTTGACAATGGCACTGATGTCCCCCAGGAGAGCAGCAGCGGGGTGCACATTGTTTCCCATCTCCTCAGCACAGAGATCCACCTTGAAAGAACAGTATGGACCATTACTACAAGATTCCAGCCATGTTACGTGACACTGGGGGAGCAGAGATATTAACACACGTAGTAACAGCTGGAGGCGAGGCCTAGCGTAAAGCTAAACAACAGAAATAACCAGGCACCACCACCCGGCGCAAAAGCTGAATATAGACAACACACACGCGCATGCACACGCGCACATATTAAGGCAGCCCTAAAAAGTATTCACAATCTTTTACTTTTACACATTTTAGAGTGTTACAACATTAAATCAAAATTGATTTAATTAGGATTTTGCTGGCTCTGACCAACACAATGATATCCAGAATGTCAAAGTTCAAAATACAATTTACAAAATTGTTCTACATTATTTAGCTAGTCTCGGTCAGCTTTGCACAACGGGACACAGCAATGTTTGCCCTTTACAAAGCTGTTCAAGCCACATCAAGACAGATAGGGACCTTTGGTGAAAAGTTTTTTTTTTTCCAAACTCTTCCACATAATCTGAATGGGATTGAGGTACACGTCCCAAGACAGCCTGATTTTTAATGAAATCACAGATACAGAAATGTATGTAGGAATTGTAAAGAGCAACAGTAACCTGCCTTGGTTCAGGGTCAATTCTATTTTCAACTGAAAATCCAATTTGCCCTCCTTTCTTTTTTAAAAGAAGCATTAAGGAAGATGTTATTTTACTTGAATACTTGAAAAGGTTTAGCAAAATGGAATGTACTCTGCCCCTGCTTTGTCAAGACCTACAACCTACCTGGATGACCTTTACGTGGGGGTCAAATCTGGGGGGAAGGCCGAAGTGAAGGATCCAGTTGAGCCTGGCACCAAGTAGGACTACAACATCAGCCTGGAGCAGAGCTCTATAGACCACACCATGATCACAGGAAGAGGAGGACAGGAAGACAGAAGGAAGAGGACAGAAGAAAGTCAAGGATCAGAAGAGAGAAGGGACTTCACGCCCCCTCAGAGAGGGCCTTTTTACACCCTCATCCGCTAAAAATCTTAATCACATTAAATTTTTTAAGCATAAGGTTACAACTGTACATGAAAATGCCGCTGACATGACCCGAACAGGAAACCCTTAGTGTGATAATGACAGGTTAAATGAGTGTTTTCCAGGTTCAAGATAAAACATTGGTGAAAAGCTCATGGTCCTACTTTTCCACACAACAGTCTGAGAGGCGAAGAGGCCTGACCTGGAGCGAGCAGCAGCTACACAGTTGGGGTGGTTGTCAGGTAACACTCCTTTACCCATGGGAGTGGGCAGAAAGGGCAGGCCGCATCCCTCCACCAGCTCCCTCAGAGGCCCCTCTGCTCGTCCATGGGCTGCACCTGAAGAGGGCAACACCACCCACCACCACCCGGTCGGTCATCAACAGAATGGCCCTACAAGCAAGGTGCTTACATTCAGAAGACCACAACATTATTACTGTTATTTTCCCAGGAAAGTGGACTGAGAACACATTCTCATCAAACGCAAGAACCTGGGAGTAGTTTGGGTTGACTCAATCAGGAACCGAAAGGACAGATTGTTGAACTTGCAGAGACTCACTGAAGCAACAGTTCAGCTACTGGCCAAATGCTCTAACCAGTAGGCTACCTGTCTCCCCAAGATAGAAATACAATGTCTAGAACATTCCTACACAGAATAGGAATCATGTAAGCTCTAAATGTTACATTTCCATCAGCAACTTTACATGCTGTCAGTGGAACATGTCCTTGTTTCCAACTGTGGTATAAGTAAGATCTTAGCCGTTCATGCATCTCAGCATGAAAAGCAACACCTACCTTTGCCAATGATGAGTAAAGGCCGTTCGGCACCTTTAAGGACGGCCAGTGCTTCTGTGATTGACATGTTGTCTGCCAAACTCACCGGAGGAGGAGGACAACAGGGCACCTCTCTGCAGAGTAAAACAATAGACGAAGTCAAATAGTAGAACGTGAAATAAATCAACGCTGTCGCTGTACATTTTTGTTTTCAGGAAAACATTCCATATAAAATTGTGCTGTACTCATATTCAACAGTATCACACTTGTGACAGAAAATGTCTGGAAACCAACCTGACTCTGCTCCTGTTCACTTTAGCGTTGACCATGTCCCCGGAGATGTCCACATACACAGCCCCAGGACGCCCATACATACTGGTGCGTATCGCCTAAAACCCATCAGACACCCTTCCATTTACAGTCCTTATATGACAATAATGCATGACGTTGTAGGCACGTTCATGTAATAAAATCACACTCAATTCATATTGCTCAGTTATTATCACTAACACTTATCAAGGGGCAGCCGCGTTGGTACAGTGGTTTTAAGATTAAGGGCCAGAAAACATGTTTTAAAAAAGGCAACGTCAGAAGTCCAGACATTATGGTTAGGGATTAAACATTTGAAGCCTGCAGAGAGAATGGAGCAGACAAGACATTGAATGAAGGAGAAGACTGTACCTTCTCCACCACTGAGGGGATCATATCCAGACTGCTGGGCCTAGCAGAGAACTTACTATACAGCCTGCAAGCCTCCACCTGAGAGTCAAAGAGGACAACAGATAAAGTATTTCCTCCTACAGCCATTAAAATGACATTCTAATACCAAACCACTGGTTAACTAAACTGCTGTCAGAGGTAACATGGTGACTGGGTAGCCTAGAGAATACAGCTTCTCACTGGAAAAGCAAAAGATTGCTAAATGGAGGTGAAACATTTAAATGGTAAAATATGTGTTTTTTTATACGACTTTTCATGTAGAGACCAAAACAGTACTAGCAGACTACACAATAAATGACTTTTGGCACCACTGTTCTGTTTATTATGTTTCGCAAACAGGAGGGTAACATTCCAGGAGCCTAAAACAGCTCCCCCTGCTCCTGTATGACGGCCACTGAGCTGTCCTGCAGTACGTTGAAAAATAACTGTAGTTAACATTGGCCGTGGCTCCTAGCAATGATTGACAAGGACCTTGAATTAGGGGCAATACTATGTTTAACTTTGATGAGGACATCACTGTGTCTGTCGTCCGGGGAATCGTGGACAGCGGTTCTTAGCGGAAAAATGTGTCCACATTGTCATGTCCAGCAGATATTCTTCATAATTCCTAAAGTGACCTGAACCAATCCCTCTGAACCCGGAAGACATCTGTCCAACAAGACCGATGTGGAAAACAATTGCCCTACACAGGCTTGGAAATACTGCAAAAACGTCCGAGCTCGGAAATACATTCCTGAAGGGGCAAATGTTTAGTAGCAGACAACTTCACAATGATCCTCATGTTGACAAATGTACTTTAGCTTGCAATGTTGTTATTAGCAAATATCTGCAACGGTCGTCAAATAGCAAGCAATATAATTGTCGCTATTGGAAAAGGGTTGGTTTATGTGAATGACTGGCATGCCTAACTGGCATGTCTACCAGGCAGATTGTGTTTATCTATGATGCAAACATACACTATATTATGACGGCTTTGAGACATTCTGTTGACTATGTACATGGTGGATTGTGTAGTAAAAACATGTGAAAATGTATTTGGGGTAAAATCCCCCTTTTATCTTTGCCTAGGAATCCAACATGTGAATGGTTTAATAGGTACCTGTGGAAACTCCTGAAAAGCCCCTGTGGTCTCCTGATTTTGATCAGATGAACCTCCAATAACAATCACCGGCCTTCAGAGGGAAGGACAAATAACAAGATCACACAATAGCATAAACTAACAAGCTGATATATCAAAAGACACGACCCCTGATTACGTATAGGGTCTGTTTATAGAGTTATATATAATGGAGCATACCAACAGTTCATGTTGGCGTTGGCCATTCCACCAAGAGCATGTATGAGCCCAGGTCCTGACACCACCAGACATGCACCTGGTCTGTAGGGAATGAGTGAGAAACGGACAGACGGGATAAGTACCTCAGTAGAAAAAAAATCAATGAGGTGGCAATCACACTGCATTTTGGTATTGTTTCTAGTGGTGGTATCGCTAAAGCCAATGGCTGTTTTCAACTGAGAAATCTCCTACCGTCCTGTAAGATACCCAACAGCAGAAGCAGCATAGCATGCCTGTTGGAGGATAAGAACAGTAAGTCTCTATTTGTATGTCCCAATACAATTTTGAATTCTGTACAATACAGATCGCTTACTGCTTGTTCATTGCGCATTCCCACATACTTGATTCCAGAGGCTTGAGCTGCCATGGCAACTTCAATGATTGGGACACCAACTATTCCAAACATATACTCTACATTCTGCAGAGAAATACATAAGGATGGACAGTAAAGTCATTACGTTTGTTTCCCAGAGATTTAAACATTTGACACACGCTTATGGATCAACAAAAGTGACCACACGTGCCAAATATCAAACTTCACCGTCGAATCATGTTCTGCTATAAGCCAGAAGATTTAGCAACTCCAGTGCATTGACCTTGTGCACTGCACTGTGTCACTATCAAGGACATGATCAGTGACTAATATGTTGTGCAAACTTTTTGCAACACCTACGGTACAAGCCATGTTTTTGGTATACACATAATTCACCTTACCTGAGCTTTCAGTGCTTCAGCAATGAGCTGAGCTCCGGTGACATCTTCCATTTTTATTGTAAAGATTTCTATTAAAAAGTGCAAACGATGTTAAGAATGATTGGGCTTGCTGTTAGAATAAATCAAATGCAGTAACTTAAAAGTCGTTAAAAGGTGTTGTCATTTCTTGCAAATGTTTCTGTTCGGCTTCTATAAGATGCATTTAAGTTCGATCGATAGATGTTTAGCTATACACTTACTCCCCAATATCAACAATAAATATTTTAAATAGTGACTTCTTCCAGCAGTGCCGCATCTGTGCATAACATGACCCGTTAAAAACTCTTCCGGGTATTCGACCGTCAGCACCACGTCATACATCAGAACACGCAAAATCACGCCCATAGTTTGGCTGAAAGTTTGGCTGAGTTACTTTCGTAACTCCAGATCAAGTTTCACGTTATATTTGTCAAATCACACAGCGTCATCCTGCACACAAAAAAATCCATTATTGTGATATAGCACCCGACAACTACTTAGTGAGAGTTAAGAAGAATATATAAGCAATAATAGAGCCAGACAAAAAATAAAGCAACACAACACATAATACTATATGTACACCAGCATTAGTTTAAACAGTACTGTAAACTAGCAGCAATCTGGGAACATTATAGATGTTCAAGTATGGCAGTAATATTCATATCAATCTAAACTAGCAGCAATTAGGTCGAATTATTTAATATTATAGATACATTTGAGAATAACAAGCTTATGAATGGTGGTATAGTACACTACAAATACATAGCGAGAATGAAGAAAAAATTGAATCACAGCAAAAATATAGCAAGAAGGTAAAGCAATAATATACATAACACTGTACACTTGCAGCTGTTTAAAAAGAGAACTGTAAACTAGCAGCAATATTGGTAGTGGTATTGTAATGATAGATAGGGCAAATCTAGCAATTATATACATACAAATGTAAACTAGCAGCATTTTTTGAAAGAGTAGTATGGGGGTTAAAAATGAGTCTGTAGCAGAATTAGATACATTTGAGTTTAATATGCTTATGAATGGTACACGCACAGGAATGTTCGTGTGTGATTAGTATGATAATTAATTAGTGTTGCTGGTTGAGAAGCCTTATGGCCTGAGGAAAAAAACTGTGAATCTGGATGTGCTTGCCCTAACGCTCCGGTAGCGTCTACCAGATGGCAGCAGTGTGATCAAACCATAACCTGGGTGCCTGTAGTCTTTGATGAGTACTGTAAACTACTCATCAAAGACCACAGAGGAGATGGCAGCCAATGATGTGCTCTGCAGACTTAACCACCCTCTGGAGAGACCTGCAGTCTGCAGTGGAGCTGCTGCCATACCAGGCAGTGATGTAGCCTGATGGGAGCTTGGTGAGAGGTTTTACAGACATGCCAAATTTCTTGAGTCTCCTTAGGAAGTAAAGCTGTTTTGGTTCACTTGTCTGGACCAAGTGAGATGAACTTTGATGAACACACCAAGAAACTTTATTTTTGAGACTCCATTTAAGCTCATCTGCCACTTCCTGAAGTCCATGATAATCTCTTTAGTCTTGCAGATGTTGAGAGGTTGTTGTTCTGGCACCATATAGCCAGGTTCATTAATTCTTCTCTGTAAGCAGTCTCAATGTTGGAAATGAGACCCAGGATGGCGGTCAGCCACAAACGTAAGGATGATGTTGGAGCTGTGTGGGGCCACACAGACATGCGTGAACAGGAGGGGACTGAAGATGTATCCCTGGGGGGCTCCAGTGCTCAGAGTCAGTGCAGAGGTGAGTTTGTCCATTCTTACTACCTGGGTTCTGCCCTTCAGGAAGTCCCAGATCCAACTGCAGGTAAAGGTGTAAAGTCCCAGGGTCCTGGGCTTTGTAACAAGCTTAGTGATCACAATAGTGTTGAAGGCTGGGCTGTACGTGTTTTGCTTTTTTCCAGGTGGTAGAAGGCCTGTGTGTGTTGTCAGGGCCTTGGAATTGTCCAAAGATCTGGGATGGTATGCAAATTGAAAGGGGTTCACTGTGTCAGGAAGGATGGAGCAGACGTGAGTTCTGAAAGCATTTCATGATGTTGGAGATCAGTGCTACAGGACGGTAGTCATTCAGGCAGGGGGATGGAAGGTTTTTTCAGTACACAAACGAACCGTTCACACGTGCATGAATTTCATCACGGCAACTCTGAACGTGTCTCTGTAGTGTGTATGGCCCCCATGTGCCTGTATGCACTCATTTTTGTTACTCAAAATAAAATATATTCCTTTGAGGCTGTTGAATTTGGTACCGCAAAAAATGCTAAGTATTGGGTACTTCAGTTTATTTGTTCCACCCCGTGACAGAAATCACTTCAAAACCTACTTGAAAGACAGCAATTTCAAATATCTATCTATGGGATGACCTGGAGTCCCTGCCTAAACAATGGGCGGGGCTTCGTGTGTTCACGCGTGTGTTCACTTGTGACGTGATGCAGACACTTCGTAGTGTGTATAGGACAGTTTCCCAATCCGGGTCCGGGGGACCACAAGGGCTGTACGTTTTTGTTTTTGCTCTAGCACTCACTCACCTGTGAGTAGTAGGTCAACATGACTCAGGTGTGTGTAATAAGGCAAAAACAATAATGTGTACACTTTGGGTTTCCTAGGACCAGGATTGGGCAACACTGATATAGGATATACTTATCCATTCTAATTTTAGTCTTTGTTTTGAGGTACAATAGCAGCACTGCCCGACGGCCACAAACAGCTGATCTAGATTGTCACAAAATAGATAACCCATTCTCCATTATTAAATAACATAACTCATTTCTTTATTACTCATAAAATATACAGCAATCTTCAGATACTGAAAGGATTCATGGGAACTTTGAATTCACAGTCACTATTCTATATGTACATGCTAGTTTCATCCTTAAAAAGAAAATGACTCAAAACCTGTGAGCCTCCTGTTCCAAGTGTGATGAAGCTAGCAAATGTATTGTACATATTTCCAGTTAAAATCATTTTCAAAAAGAGCCAGAAACTGGGGGTTTAAACAAACAATCACAAAAGGATTGAGTTTTTTTTTTTTGGAACTTAATGCAAGCAAAACCTGTCAAAATACATTGATTATAAGACCAAGACAAAAATAACATTTATTTTCAACAGAAGAAAATCAAATGCTGTTGTCCTACCATTGGTTTACAGTGTTTCTCTTCTCCAAGGGAGGCAATGTAGCAACCTACGCCTCAGTGTAGTATCAGTGCTTTTCACAAACGTGGTAGTACTCTGCGTACATCATTGTTTTCACTCAGCTGCCCCTGCCCTCCCACCTACCCTCAGTAACTAATGAAGGCACAAAATGATGACATAAATATCAAAGAAAATACATGTATGAATAATTTACTTTAAAAGACTTTCTAGATGGCGAAGGGCAGGGTTTAATAACACAAATGTAATGTTTCATTAACTTAAAAAGTCCCGTTGCTCCTTAGGTTTGTGTCCCAAATGTCACCATGTTCCCTACATACTGCACTATTTTAGACTGTAGCCACATGAGCTCTGGTCATAAGTGGCCCTCTACATAGGGAAAAGGTTTCTTTTGGAACTTAATCCAAACCTTTTTAATTACAGTAGCGCAAATACTACAATTTGTTTCCCCCTGAGGGTCAGGAGTCTGAGACAAGAATTCGAGTTTTATCGTTGATGTTAATAAAAAAGAAACAAATGTCCCCTTCTACTGCATGGATGACAGATGTAAGAGGCTATGTGACATATGACTGTCTTAGTGTGCGAATAAACATGACTATCCCATAGGATAGACAACTCATTAGGAAAATGTAATGAATGAAACCTGGCTTCATAATTTTGTCTTTCCTACTCTAACCCCAATCAGCCAAAATACACTCAGTCCTGTTATACAGTCAAAACAGGTTTTGAAAATGCCTCTTCCACGTCTTTTGGTCCCTGTTGGTTTTGCTCTCAGTGAAGTGCTACCTTCCCTTCGTCTACAGGTTATTGCCGTCATAAAGGTGGCTGTCCGCTGGCCCTACAGTTCGCAGTACAGTGTCCCCCATTGAGGACCGTTGACGGTAAAGGTCAGGTAAAGCTGCAGCAGACGCTCTGAAGTCCAGAATCTGCTGTAAGGACACCTGGGGGGGAGGGGGGGAGGGGGGCAGGAGAAGGAGCCCGCTGCGCCGTCCCCCCCACTCCCCCCCATCCTTTTCTCTCGCTCCAACTCTTAAGGCTCCTGTGTGCGGACTGACTCAGCTCGTGTGCCACCGCCCCTCCCCCCGAAGCTGGCCGTGGTGATTTAAGACACGTATGTGTGTGAGTGTGTGTGCGTGTGCGTCTCTGTGGCCTCTCCCTTAAGCAGCTGTCCATCAGCCTGGTTGCCCCTCCCCCGCTCCTCCCACCGCCTAGTAGGTCTCCGAGTCCGAATCGTTCAGCTCCTCGCCCTTGTAGAAGTCTCCATCGTGGCCGCGGTGGCCGATGTTGTTGAAACTGCAGTAGGAGCTGTGCTCGCTGCGCAGCACGGGCAGGCTGTCGAAGGTGACGCTCTTGGAGGGGCTGGTGGTGTAGTGGTTAATGGCACTGAAGGGCAGGCTGGGCGCTGGGGTGCCGGGGGACACGGGCATCATGGTGGCCAGGATCAGCGCCAGGCAGTCGGCCACGTCTTTGTTGGGGGCACAGGCCAAGGCAGGTGTGTAACCTGAGGTGTTCGAACAGCAGAGCGGCCATTTTAGGAGCCTTGGAGAGACAGGCCATTTGCGGACGCATTGAGAAAAAGACGAAGTGCCGTTTGCATCGAAGACCTTACCGTTCTCGTCGACTGCGAGCACGCTAGCACCCTTAGCTAGAAGCTCCTGCACCACCACAGTCAGACCATTCCTGGCGGCCACGTGTAAAGGCCTGAGGGGAAACAACACGCCAGGTCAGCCTGCAGTCATTTCAACAAAAACAAGTTCAACTAAATGTATTTTATAAACCCTTTTTACGTCGGCAGGTGTCACATAGTGCTTACAAACACCAAACCTGAAACTCCAAAAAAAGCAAGCAACAACACATTAAAGCACATTGACTAGGAAATACACCAAAGTACGGTTAAAACAATTCTCTCATCACTACAACCATGAACCAACATCTGTTAGTGGCTGAAATGACAAACGTACGTCTGTAAGGCTGCGTTAGTCGAGTTGATGAGGTTCCTGTCTGTAATCTTCTCCAATATCAACAAGGCACTGGTCTCATGCCCCTAAAAACACACAGGGTCATGTCAGAGCAGTACTCAACAACACCACCATCAACGTTATCTACATGTGTAGAACGCTCACCTTACTGCAGGCCAAATGAAGAGCTGTATTCTTGACTGTATCCTGCAGTGTGAGGTCTGCTTTTGCACTGCTTACCAAAAGCTCTGATAGAGAGAAAGGAGTGAGAATGAGATTGTGACAGAAAGAAAGGAAGACCGTTCAGGACAAAGACATGTCCCACTCCATCCCTCCTGGGCCAGGGCTGGGCAGGTGGGAGCGCATGCATACCGACAGCGTTGGTCTGCCCATTCTCTGCCGCCATCATGAGGGGCGTCTTCCCGGAGGCGTCGGGGGAGTTGACCTGGGCGTTGTGGCCCAGCAGGAGCTGCAGACACTCCACGTGGTCCGTGAAGGCGGCTGCATGGAGGGCCGTCCTGGAGACGGAACTCACAGTCACTTCCACCACATGAACAACTCACCCAGAGAACCTGCTCGTTTCTTTGTCTCATCTTTAACAGGCGGGACAATTTAAAAACGTTTGCGCATATATTTGTTTAAGCGTGTGCGCGGTGTTGCAGTGACGGAGAGGATAAGGGAAATGAAGTGGTCTGGATTTGAACCCTGGACCACTGAGGTAAGCGGCAGTTTATCCCCCAGCATGCAATACCTGTTCTTGGTGTCAGTGGCGTTAACGATAGCAGGGCCCAGTGTGTCAATCAGCATCTCTGCTGCCCCCTCATTGTCATTAATCACAGCACAGTGGAGGGGGCTGAAGGAGTTGCCCTCAGTCTTGTGGAAGACCTCCTGCTCCAGCAACACCTCCACACACGTGTCATGGCCTAAAGGAGGACAACAGATGACATGCTATAGGGGGAAATCAAAAACTCACCAATGTAGTTTTTTGCTACAACATATGCCATTGCCAAATCCCAAAAGTCCCATATCAGAATATAGAGTCCAACTATAGTCCGGCTCAGACAATTCGGTTCATTTTCCGCAAAATCCCAGATTACAATTACTGTCGGATCAATTGAGATTTCCTGCTGAGTACATTGCGGATCTCTGGTCCTCCAGGGACCTAAACCCCGACTGTTCTGCCTGGTCTAGAACGTACCGTTATAGCAGGCCCAGTGAAGAGGGGTGTAGCCCTGGTTGTCAGTGATGATGGGGAGGGTCTCCACGGACTGGGCGGCGTGCAGGAGCCCCCCCAGCACCCCGATATGTCCGCACGCTGCCGCCAGGTGCACAGGGGTCCTCCCCTTACAGTCCCGGACCAGGAAGCTGGCATTGTGCTGCAGGAGGGCCTCCACACACTCCTCGTGACCCGTTACTGCCTGAGGGAACAATGGATGACTTCATCATGGAGACGTACCTCTGGATGAATACTTTTCCTACGCAGAACGTGGAAATCTTGGAATGGGCATGTGACCAAACGTTAAACCAATCAAGCAGCGCCAGACAGTCCGTACTACATCCAACAGTCATGCCCAGTGTACTGGCTATTGCCTCTTGGGGGACCCAAGCAAAGTTTAATTTGGGGGGCCCCCCTCTCCCCTATCGGTCGATGGTTCCCTGGCGGTCGGAGGCCCTCTAGCGGTCGGGGGCCCTAAGCCACTGCTTATGTTGCATATGCTTAGAGTGGGCCCTGATCATGGCGAAGAACTCCCAGGTAACATCCTGGTCTGAGGAAACCCGCGCCCCCGGTCCTCCTCCTTACCCCTCTGTGTAGCGCTGTCCGGCCCCACTTGTCTCTGGCCTCGGGGTTGGCTCCCTTGTTGAGCAGTGAATACACGCAGTCCGTGTGTCCACTCAGCACCGACAGCATCAGAGGGGTCCTGACAGACAACAGGTCATATTACACACCGATAATAACTCAGGCCCGACAGATCAGCTGTCACATACAGCCGGGGCCATCGGGCTTTCTCACTGAACATTCCCGGAACATCACTTTCTCTGCTCTAGCGAAAGGATTATTCACAGTTCTGCCCGCCGTGCGGTTTATTTCAGAGTTGTCTAAACCTAAGGAGTCCAGAGAAAGCAGATAAACAGCTTGCTGACACAACAACACAGAACGACACATGCATGATCCTGGCGGCTGATCAAAAACAACGTCTGTTCGTTTTCCAGACCTGTCATGGTTGTTTCCACCAGGTCATTTCATAGGGAGTTGTGTAGAGTTGCTCCAGAACTGTGCTTTAATACCTGGCCTAACTACGTAGTGCACTAGATAGGGTGCCAATTGGGACCTATAAGCTGCACAGAAAACCACTTCTACTTACTGTCCATTTCCATCTTGAATGTCCACTGCACTCTGGAGGTCAGCATTTCCGATCAACAGACGTAAACACTCAGAATGGCCGTTGGTGGCTAATTGTGACAAAACAAACGGGAAATCAGAACGTGAACCGACAGACAGTTTGAACCTTCATATGAACGGGATTAAACCGGCATGGCTCGGGTATTGAGTCCCGGGTTAAGGTCCCAGTGGACTAAAGGTCACCCAGGAGCACTGGCCAATAACCCACCATTACAGGGGATTATTACTGTAATTATTTGTTCCACGCGGCCATGTGCGGACGGCGTCCTGTGTGAGCCTCCGCATCACGCCACAGTGAGTCTCTGTATCCTTAAACTTGTCCAGGGTGAACTTCACCTGCAGCGTGGATGGGGCTCCTCTTCAGGGTGAAGTCTTTGACCAGGATGGAGGCTCCCTGGTTAATGAGGACTTCAACACACTCCACGTGGCCTTTGAAGGCAGCCAAGTCCAGAGGGGTGCGCCCCTGGCTGTTTCTCACATCCAGATCCAGCAGAGACTGCACCAGGACCTCCATAGCGTGATGATGGCCGTGGTAGGCCTGAATGAGAAACAAACAATACTGTAAATATAACCACGGTCCTGAAGCCGACCAGGGATCCACTGGAATACAAACAGTCATGTAGACCTCAGATGTAAACCGGGATCTGTGCTGGGTGAATGTTGTTTCTCCATCCAACATCAACATGAAAGGGGATCATGCGCACGGACATTTTTTATTGGGAAACTTCTTTCATTTTAGGCCGATCAACCCAACAAGAGTGAAGAAAATTCTCTTTATAAACATTTTCACTAAACAGGGAAACACAGGCGTCTGCTGTGATTGTCTATAGACCTTCTGTGGAAAAACAACCCAACGCCTGCATCCAAAATGGTCATAAAACCTATTCCCTCTGAAGTGCAGAACCTCTGATCAAAGCCCATAAGGTATCAGTCAAAAGTAGACAGGTCTATAGGGAATAGGGTGCCAGTCGGAACACATCCAGTGTGAACATAAATCCGTACAGGAGCAGGTGTGTGTTACTCACAGCTAGATGAAGGGGGCTGATGGGTGCTCTGACATCAGAGTCGTTCAGGATGTCTGTCCCTGAGGTTTCCATTAGCTGGGGAAAGACCAGGGCCAGTTAGGTCATGGGACAAGTATTTCATTAGAAGCCAATGCCAGTATAGGGGCAGCTCCCTCTTGAGACACATGTCTCTATAAGCCCCAGATTAAACAAAAATAAAGCATTTAAAAGAATCAGTTCATAAAAACACTACAGCATTCAGTAAGGAAAGGAGCCTTAAACGCAGCAATTTGAAAAGGCTACTAAAACCAAGGACATGTTTGGCAATTTATCGGTAAAGGTAGGCGGGCTTTAGGACCATGACTTCCGGACAGAAAGTCTGCCTGGCACACGGACAGCTGCAGTGGTCTGTGTCTGTTGACGTCAGAAGTAGAAGGCACAGACACAGACTTTTAACTGACCACAACATCAGCATGTTGCAATGGCCATCTCAATGGGCAGACTGAATCCCATTGAAAACCATGTGTATATGCTACAGAAAGTGTTACCCACCCACCTGCCCCTCGTGTGATTCAGCAAGAGGCTACGAGACATGACTCCTTTTTGAATCAGACAGGGGGCTCAATCAACCTATTACACCATTGCTTCAAATTTCCAGCCGTGAATTGGGAAAAATACTGCTGTGTTGCAATATTGTCTGAGTGCAATATTGTCCAGTCACTCATTATTGAATAGGGAGACAGAAAAAACACACAGAAGTGTACATCAGTGGATTCAGCCTTTAATGAAATTCAATATATTCAATGTTGGAAAATAACAATATAGCTCAATACCTGTGTTAATAAAATTGTGCCTTTTTTCTCATCTTTAAAAAGGATGCCAGGTGACCATATATTTCTTTAATGGCTTTCAGTTATAAAGACTGCAGGTCCCGGGGCTTGTAGCATGTTCTACATTGTAACTCCAAGTAACCTTTCACAGATTCTGCCCGGTTGAATTCACTCCTAAACAAGCAAAATTTAAATCTGGAAGAGAAAATTACCGACTGGCAAATTACTTACCACATCAAGAGGTGTTTCGCTTGCAATCTGAAAAAGAACAATAAAGAAAGAGCGATGATGCATCCGTGTCAACCGCACGTTAAAATGTTCTGACAGCGTGCCTGGAAGCCATCCAAAGCCCACTGGACCATGCCGTATCCCCTCACCAGCTCCAGACAGAGGCGGTGTCCGTACGCCGAGGCGTAATGGACTGCGTTGTAGCCCTGGTTGTCCCGGATTCCCGGGTTGGCGTCATTCCGGAGCAAGTATTCCAGGCACCTAGGAGGTCAAGAGATCACTCATCAGTACCCCAACATCAAGCCGGAGACGGACAGAAGGCCGGGGGGGGCAGACGTACTTTCCGTCCGTGTCGGAGGCGGCAGCGTAGTGGAGCGGGGTGCAGCCCCTCTTGTCCAGGTGGTTGACACTGGCCCCCGACCCCACCAGGGCAAACAGACACTGGTAGTTGCAGTTGGCGGCAGCGTAGTGCAGAGGACACCTGGAGGTCCACACACAGTAGCAACACGCCACATCAACAACTTCCTCTGTCTCCTCAATCAATTCCCAGGACCTATTGTCACCATATTTCACATAATCATGAATATTCCGTATGAACATGAACGGCGCACAGACCTCCCGAAGCTGTCCTTTCTGTTGAAGTCTGCCCCCGTGTTGAGCAACAGATTTAGACACTCCAGGTTGCTGGTAGGAACATACAAAATAAAATGATTAGACCCTAACAAAACCACTCAATTTTGATATCACGTCTAATGAAGGCAAATAATTCATAGCTAAACAAATTTGATGGCACCAAATTGATTTTAGAAGCAGTATAACTATTCTTGACTGACTTAGTAAGCAAATGACCACATTGTCATCTGTGAAAGTAGATTTGATAATGTGACGATGGTAAATATTCCCTACTTCAGCCATGTTATTGTATTTCCATGCCCCAATAATGTAATTTAGACTAAACTGTCATTAGCCCAGTTCTAATACTGGCCATCAATATGCAGTGTCTCTAGACTGTTAGTAACCATGATGAAACGGTAGTGGTATAAATATATATACCGTTGTGGTATATATAAAGTTCTGATTCATTTTTGAAACTTTTCTTTCATAGCGGTTTTAAAGTGTCATATGCCGTTTACTTTATTAGCTGGACTACAACTCCCATAAAACTTTAATCCCAGCCACGGAGTGCACAATAAACAATAGCCTTTGTGAAGAGCTGAACGATTGATAATTAGAAGCCCAGCGTGACAGAAAATGGATTAAATGGTCTTTTAAAGTGAGACTTTGTCCTTGTTTTTCTTGGCTGCTTAGTGTATTATGTTAGTTTTAGCTGAAACTGAGACATCAGATTTTCATTTCCCCCGGTCAGATTCAGCTAAGGGATTGCTCAGATGGCTCCAGTTAAACAGTGGCCCCACTACCATGGTTACCAACCGACCTTAAAGTAACCGGCAATATTTTTGACTTGATCTGTGATATTTTGGTTGGAACGCTCATAAAACAAAATAGATTAAGATAAACCAGACATCAGTTGTTAATAGTGCCACATGTCTTCTTTTTGAAACACCACACGGAGAAGCAGCATGCCGACGTGTCATGTGACGAGCGGCCGTGGCTTTTACCCTCCAGCTGCCGCGGCATGTAAACAGGTCCTTCCAAAGTCATCGGGGGTGTCTATGTCAAAGCCTGAGGAGAGGAGCTTCCTACAGCAGTCGGAGAACCCGCTGAGGGCAGCCAGGTGGAGGGGGAACATGCCATGGACACCTCGTCTGCAAAGACACGTTGTCACATCTCAGAAAGCCATCCTTAGCCGAGCCAACCTCACTTTCATCCACACTGTATGCTAGGACTCCTTGGCGTTGCTTTAGGGTTACTGCACTTCCTCCCACTCCCATCTGTCACACCTCCAATAGGTTTGGTTGTCTTTTTTACCCATCACTGATTGGCTAGCAGAATTGGCCAATCAATGAGTATCCCGGATGTACCTCCGCACTGCCTATGAACCAGTAGGGTTTCATGGGTCTTCTTGGGTACTGGTACTGGTTATGCATAGTGACCCTGATATAAACAATGTGTGTGTAGCAACTCACTTGGCCGTGTCAGCCCCGTTGGTGATGAGCGTGTTGATGAGTAGCTCATGGCCGTAGCGAGCAGAGATGTGCAGGGGTGTGTTTCCGTTCTTGTCTTCACAGTCGATCTCAGCCCCTGGACACACACACAGACACACACACACACCTTGAAGTAATCACGAAAATAAATTCCATTTAAAAGTGTTCAAACTTTCTAAAGGCCCTGTAAGTCGATCTTACATACTCAGGTGTGCATTCGATTGTTTTGCCCAAAACCAATCTTGCAGAAAGTCTTGATAATATCAATGAAACGGCTGTAGCGCAATAAGGGCCTTAAACTGACGATGCTACTAGCTGAGAGCAGTGACCTGAATACTCACCATTCTGGATGATGGCTTGAGATCTGGAGAAGCGCCCGTGGATGGCCGTCATGTGGAGGGGAGTCTTCCCATCTTTACTCTGAAGACAAACACACATCACTGGACTGCAGTGTGGGGACCCTTGGGGACATGCTGTCCTTAATACTCCCATGTCAACACAGTTGTGTGCTTCCCAAATAGCCCGGTATTTCCTTGCGAGGCAGCCTGTTCTGTGATCTAGTGCAATACTTTTAACCGGAGCCCTACAAAGGGAAGAGGGTGCCATCGTGGCTCCTCAACGCATACCGCCCTGTGAAAAGGAGTGCACTAGACAAAGGCCGGGGGGTAATTTGGGGACCCAGTTTACCTTGATGTTGACGTCTGCCCCGTTGCCCACCAGCAGCTCCAGGCAGAGGGCACCGTGGCGCGAAGCGGCCGTGAAGTGGAGGGGGGCGAAACCCTTCTCGTTCACCTGGTTCACGTTGGCACCGCACTCGATCAGCTCGTTGACCACCACGTCCTGGCCGTTGTAGCAGGCCACGTGGAGGGGCGTGTTGCCGTACCCGTTGGGCTCATTTATCTGGGGGGGGGCAAGTCATTCCCTGTTTAGGTGGTTTGGTTAGAAAGACCCCTGGGCCAACATGCCGACGCCAACCCAAAAGTCTGTCCCCATCTCCAATTAACACTAGCTGTGGTAATGTGGTTCCGCCAGGGTTTTATTTAACAGGACTGGACACTGACTCTCTGCCAGATAAAAAGATTACCTGATTATCACTGACGTTCTCCTGAACTTCCCCATTTCATTGTGATGCATTTTACTAACAACTCAATGAACTTCCTATACCTGTAAATTTGTGGTGTACTATACAATTGCGTGCGTGCGTGCACACTCACATCCACCCCCAGGTCCAGGAGGTACTTGACCACGCTGATCATACCGCTGGAGGCTGCAGCATGTAAGGGGGTGTAGGCCTTCTTGTCTTTACAGGACACCTCTGCTCCATGAGACGCCAGCAGCTTCACCACCTCAATATGACCTGTGAAGGGGGGGGCAGGGGTTAAAAGAGAGCAGGAAAGGGTGCGAGAGATCCAAGTTGGTTTACAGTAGCACACAGCATTAAACCCCCACCTAGTACAGCTGTTAACCAAGCACCTAGCTCATTCCTCCATAAAACCTCACCAGACCGGCCAGAAAAGGGCTGTCCTGAAGCTACATGACTTACCCATGTAAGCGGCCCAGTGGATGGCTCTGCGGTCCTTCTTGTCAAAGGCATTGATGTTGGCTCCTCTGGAGAGCAGAAGCCTCACCATCTAACAGGGTTGGAGAGGGTAACAGGGGAGAGGGGGAGAAAGAGGGGAAATGTTAAGGCAGAGTCAAAAAATAATAATGTCATAAGCCCCCCTTGAACAAAAGAATATATCCATTGGAAATAACCTGAAGCCCCATTTCTTTATTCAGGGGATAACCCTACATGCACCCCTGTCCACTCGCAGAGGAGTCTCGCAAATACTAAACACCTATTAATATCTGCAGGGACAGATGTTTCCCCTACTGGCTGACGATGGCATAAATCAGGAAGATACGCCCCAAGTGGCCAGTCTGCTCGCCAGAGACGGAAAGACTTGCGCGTTGTGCGAGCGGACAGTGTGCACGTAGCGTGATGTGGGTATAATGAGTGCCCGGCGGTGACCCCTGACCTCCAGGTGTCCGCTGAAGGCAGCGTGGTGCAGGGCGGTGCGGCCGGCCCGGTCGGACACGTTCACATTGCTGAGCAGCGGGACCAGAGCCTCTGCACAGCGGACCGCCTTATTGGCCGCGGCGATGTGGAGGGGTGTCTGCCAGTTCTTGTCTCGCGCGTTGACATCGGCCGAGTGTTTCAGCAGCACCTGGACGGCCTCCTGCAGGGACACCGTTCAAACGGCGCATTTAACACCCTTCTTCACTGTGTGTGTGTGTGTGTGTGTGTGTGTGTGTGTACTGACAGTACCAGGGCACGTACCTCACTGCAGGACGCCACTGCCCGGTGCAGAGGAGTGAGCCACTTGTTGTCCTTGGCATTCACTCTGCCTCCTAGAACACAGACGGACTCTTAGTTAGACCAGCGGGGTTCAGGGCCGGTCCCAAATGGCAACACAACTTTCAACCAGAGCCGCCCGGGCAAGAGCCCTACATTTGACCAGGCTAGGCTGCCATTTGGGACGCATCAAAAGCCTCCAGTAGAAGGCCCGTCCAGGACATGGACCTTCACTTGATAGCAACAGGCATCGCATGTCGCTGAGTGGAAAGGAATAGAAGATGCCTGACAAACCGATGCCTGGCTAGTGCAAGGAAACTCCTGTTTCAGAGCAATCACGATGGCGTTGCTTTATTTAAGATGACAGGGAAGACGGGATTTCTCCCACTCAACCCAGCAACATCAAATGAGGGTCAGGCTTTTGTTACACCATGTGTCGTAGCATAACAGGGTTACCTGATAGTATGAGTAGCTCTATAATTTCTGCATCTCCAAGATAGGCAGCAGCGTGCAACGGAGTCCTCTTCTCATTGTCCTGTGGTGAAGAGCAAAGAGGTGTTGGTGCTAGTCATTAGTATGGTACTGCAGGCTATATTAGCATGGGGGTCAGTGGGTCAAATGTAATGAGGATGTTCATTAAGGTCCATGTCTTTGGGTTATCTTTGGACTCTTCTCTGGGGTCAAAGATCATTCACGTCACTATATTGGCCATACATCACAACCCCTCAGGTCTTAGACCACTGCACCCAGTGTTACTTCAAGCAGGGTACTGTAGTTGCCGATCTGATTCTTTGTTGCGGCCATTCCTTCTCTCTTACGGCTATGACAAACAATACTGCTCAAAATAAGATCGGTTTGCACTAGTTAAATAGGTCTGCAGTCTGTTAAGGTATGTTTTTGTACTTGGAGCATACTTTAGCATAAAGCCACACTATGTCACAAGTAACTAGTGGCAAGCAGACATTTGGTAAGAACTTCTGTTTTGTATAGTCAGAATGGGCAAGGGTTCTGAATAAAACTTGGGTGATTACCTGAACATTGACATCTTCCTTCTTAAATATGAGGGAACGAACTTCATCTGGGTCGACGTTGAAGATGGCTTTCAGCAGGCCAGGCTGGGAGGAGAAAAAGAAAGGAAAGTCATTCATTGGATTGAACAGTTGAGGCTACAGTTAGCAGCAACAAAAAAGCCATTTAGAAAAACAGTACACAGTAAGCCTGTAAGACACTGGGCTTAGTGCTGTAACAGTGAAGACCTTATCGCTGTGCAAAGGAGGCGGAACCTGGAATCCACTGTCCCCAGACCTCTCTGTGGTCAACTGTGTGGTCGAGCTCACTTCTCCTTGTTCGTCCTTCACCATCACAGCATCTACAACATCTACACCTGGGACCCACTGGCTCAAGGAACGCACGCTTCAGTTGGAAGTCTGGACATAGATAAAGCTATATTCTTCTAGGAAACGTCAGGGAGAATAGAGCAGCAACTTTCCTCTGAACTACAGGGTCGGACTTTCGACTGTCGCTCTCGTCTTACAAACGCATGCGCGTAGACGGACACAAAGAAATAGGGTGGCAGCTGCCCATTGAGAATGACGATGGAAGCAGGCCATGTGGCATGATTTAGTCAACCTTTAAACCCGCTCTGTGTTCACTGTATTCAGTCTCTCCACCAGCTCTTAGGTGGCACAAAGCTCAGCACTACAATCTGACCACACATCAACTGGTACAGGACTGATTGTCTCACATTGTCATGGGACCTCCAATAGAGGCTAGACTTTCCATTAAATAAAGACTTCAGACTTTCCTTCTACCACAGAGGATCACTGTCCGTGCTGCATGACAATGTTTCTCCCCCTCTCTTGTTTATGATTTAGCACAAAGCAGAATGGCAGTGACGGAAACAGTAGCCTGAAATCCCAAATTGTTAAATAAAATATTATATAAACCCAATTAAGCCTTCTTTTACCTTATGAAAATAAGACCATAGAAGAATATATAATTAATGTACAGACTAGAGATGAACCAACAAGGAAATTCTCTAGGAAAAAAAAGGACACCAAGTGAGGACAAAGAACTAGTAGGTAGAAACAAAAACAACTTTCGGTCCTCCAGGATTCAAGTCGCCTGTCCACTAGACAGTATGCATAGTATAAAGCTTCAATACAGAGCCAATAACTGCTGTCTGTTTAGCCCCGATAACACGCGTGGGAAAATCTACAGGTGCACCAACAAAATGAAGAATTGGCCATGTTTCAAAATTTGTACGTGTTTGATCTAGGCCCTGTGACAAGTAAGGAAGTCAACTGTCATTCTTCAAAAGTGACGCCAAGTCTAAGAATGTGAAATGGCAAGGTCCCACTAGGTTTTCTGAAGGTTCTGGAGAACGCTGGGGATGTCGGGAGCACAGATAATGTATTAGCGCATGCTTCTTCAGTACATTCATCGCTACCAAAGATGAATTTTATTTTGGTCTCTTGTCATAGTGGCAGAGCACACAATGCATCAGCCAGTATACACTAAACACAGATATTACTGTTAACATTGGATACACATTCACAACATTTCATTTACCAAAGTCAATTACATAGCAGGGAGAACGTGCCAGAAGCTAGCTGTCTGAAGCCAGTCATTGGTCAAATGACACCGGTCGATGCTGAAAATGCAGTTTCCTGCCCACAAGCACGTTCATAGATGAACAGATTGAACTCTGCGTTTGGCAGTATGAGACAGTATGCTCCCTCACATTCTCTTGGAAAATCATCCTTAAATAAACTAAAAACACAAGCAAACATTTGAAAGCCCTTTTTGGCGTGCAACGCAACATTCCTCTAGAAAGATGAGAGAATCTCTGGTAGAAGTGATGTGGAAAAAAAATTCTAAATGTTTTACTGGGCGACTAATCAGATACAGTGCTTGCTTCCTGTCCTCACTTCCCCTCCTGAATGAGTTTTCAACAAACAGCCCCAAAGCGGAATACTACAAACATAGCCAACTAAACAAGGGGAAAAGGCCTAGACAATAGCCTTCTACTAAAATACACCATTTATATCTTCACTGCTGTATACAGAAAAGTCCTGACTCTCCAAGGCCTGGGTTTAACATGGGCATTTCACCAACAAAAGAAACATGAGTTCATATTACAATCTGATGAATAAAAGCTACTATACTATGTTTAAAAATGATCAGAGAGACACATCTTCATTTTTTCTTTTAAATACAAAAATTCTGGATTATATAGAAATAATAGTTTATAGGACAATACACAAACACACAAATGAGGATATTGTATTTTCCACCTGTATACCTATTCGGGACACATTGATTGTCACATACACGTTGCATTTCTGAATAGTAAACATCAGGGACACAGTCATTCGGTTACCAGATATTGATCCTCTAACCTTACTGTATTCAGTGACCAGAGTTGAATATTTTCAAACGTCAGTGTTAAAGCTGACAGAGCATTCCTTCTGTACACAACGTCATCATCAACCTGTTTCCCTGGAAATGCCCACGTAAGTCTAAGGCTGGGCTCCTCTCAAATAAAACAATGACTAATTTCCAGATTTAAGCATTCTTACAGTATGAGGGGTGTAAGGATTTTATAACTTTAACATAAAGTGTATAGTAAATACAATTTCCAGTTTACACCAAGAAGACAGTTGCCACATCTCACTAACAATGTTCCTGCACTGGTCAAAATGTCACACTCGAAGTGTATTAGAGTGAAATGAATGGCGACGTAGGTTGGATAAATATATTTATATACACAAATAAAAGTTATAAAGGTTACTAGGCAAACAACAGTGTGTTTCCAGGTCAAGGGTCAGACCAAAGTACTGCACATGCATATTGTGCCTTGTGGCAAACCTCTCGCTCAGTGTGAGTTTCTTGTTACTGGTGTGAATAGAAAATTGTTTATTATGTAAATGTTACTCAAATAACATTGTGGACACAACAACTATTGTAGTATAAATAGGCCCTAAAGCTGAGGGAGTTTACATGAACAGTCAAAATATGCTGCCAGATCATTTTCAGTTAATCATCCATTATAGTACCACCTTTGATAATGCTAATTGATAATGTACAGAAAATCTCATACATTGTGGGAACACCTCACCCGTTATGCCACCGGAAATGGGAGCTCGGTGTCTGATCTAGAACACCGGAAATGGGAGCTCGGTGTCTGATCTAGAACACCGGAAATGGGAGCTCGGTGTCTGATCTAGAACACCGGAAATGGGAGCTCGTGTCTGCTAATCTAGGGGTTGTTTGTCCCATTTCCAAGCAGGAGTATGAAGTGACTCTCTGGCACGGAGGACAGAGAGAAGTCCATCAGCAGGCAGGGGATCCCGGGAAGAATCTGCATCCCAAATGGCTTCATTTTATCTGCAAAGCATGTGCACTCCCTTCACCGGGGCCCATAGCATGTTGACCCAAAGAAGTGCCCAAAAAGTGCGGTTTAGGACCCGAGCGCTGACTGCCAGTGTGAGCCAGATGGAACATTCCCTGGCTTGCCACAAAACCTTTAACTCTTCAGTGACTTCGCCAGAGTCGCCAACAAGTAAACAGATGAACAATCAGGTTGAGTTGTGACGACATTGACAGAAGGTGCCGTCGACATTGCTCGGTGGAACGGTTGCTGAGTCAAAGGCTTGGACAGCAGGTCATCATTATCAATAGAAAAAATATGACCCGATATTCTTATGTATATTTACTAGCAACATTGTTCTCTAGTATTCTGAATATGAGCACAGTTTGTTTTGCGCCCGAGGTCCAGCCTGCATGTACATTAAGCACCATATTGACACAATGCTGACAGCTATTTTTTTTTGGAGGGGTCCATACCTCACATTCATGGACCATTATGGATACGGATGCAGTAATTAGGGCCCTTGTTGATCTTTTTGCAGACAGAAAGAGACAGTCACACAGCTAAAATGTGAAAACCACAGAGGACATCTTATTTGTTCCTCTGGGCTCCGTGTTTCGGTGGAAAACACAAGCCCAGCTAATTAGCTAATGTATTCACTCCCTCATTACTCCGACTCCTGAATCAGCAGCACAGCAGCCCTTTAACTCTACCCTGCACTCACTTCTGACAAATAGGCTGTTTCCCAAACGGCAACCAATATAGTGCACTACCTCTCGTCAAAGATTGCGTACTAAATGGGGAGTTGGGGCTAATTGCTAAGGCCTACCTACACTCTCACGAAGGACTGCTTCTTCCATCAGCCCTGCCAACAGTTAGAAAGGTTCAGGAAATGACATGAGGCACACATACAGTACACCAAACCAATGCCTTTTGATGTACATTGCACCTTTGTGATAGACTTCTGATAAAAATATGCCATTTTAATAGGCTCTACTGCCTTTAATCGTTGCTTGAATAATTTTTAGACAGTTCCTAGCATACGATTCAGTTGCTAAAGAGCAGAGGTCTGCACCTGGAATGCCTGAAGGCAATCGAAATTCAGCCAGTCAATCACTGCACTTGCAAATCAAGCTCATTGATCAGTTCAGAAAATGGAAGTTCAACACACCTACGGCCCACTCGAAACAGAGTTGACTACAAGTGTCATATAGCTTTGGCTCCTCCCCTCAAACATGAACGTTTCGGCTGTAAACGCTATTCAAACAACAGAATGTGTCAGAGTCAACCCTTTCCAGCACATGATGCCACGGAAACGAACAACGCAGTAAAGAAGACCACTCGATATCTAGACGGCATTTACAGAGAAACAAGAGAATAGAATTTGTTTGGGACAGTGTTACAGGTCTGGCCATCAAAATGCATGTGGATAGCTGCAGGGGACCACTGAGGTTAAAAACAAACGCATTGTAACCAGTGTTCACTGGTGACTCGAAAAGACTTGCTGCCCCTTGGAGGGAAAGCAGAGAGACAAGGCCACATTCTGTGTCAGGGCTCTGCTGTAGTGTGAGAGGTTGGCTGTCTGCAGATCTCAGGCAGCGCGGCTGACTGCAGCGTACGGAGCCCCTGCTCATTCCCACAATCCAGCCCAGTTAATACGGTCACCATGGAGACCGCTCGTTGCCTCACTCATTGGAGTCTAGGCACACAATCGTTCATGCGTGCGCACGCGCGCACTGCAGGACAGATGTATGTATCGTGCACACACACCACACACACGTATACCATACCAGGTGTAAAACAAATCAAAGCTACTCACACGCGTGCAGTCCAGAGGGATAAAGACAGACAAGTAACGACACTAAGAACAGGCACAACAGGCTATCATCAGACATAGGGGGTCCCTGTTGTCCTGCATTTCTCCTGTGGGGCCAATCAAAATCCAAACATCTACAAGACTCTTACTGCTAGATTATGCCATATTGTCAAACATTTCAGTTGCATGTAATCAGAGATGTATTGCTTATTTCAGGTTCTCTCTTCTCTCTCATAGACACATACCAAGTTCTGTCACCTGTCAGTTAGGTTGCCCAGTTCCACATTCCTAGTCACTACGTTTTCATGCTTGTTAGTAAACTGACTGTTCCAAATCAGGCAATGCTGCTTGCGATATGGTGCTTCAATACGGAATTCTATTTTGACAAAACCAACAGTTCATCCAAGTGTTCTGGTCGATATTCCATGCCTAATAGCAATTATTCTACAAAACGTTGCAATGGGAATATGACAAGCAACCACACAAGATAAACAAGACCTATAATTGTCATCTTGGTTAGAACCTATGGCATTAGGATTTACCAGCGTTTCTGGACATTTGTTTTAAATTTGTTGTTGCAAAATGTTAGTTTTAAATGTATAACCTGCTTTTGCCAAGTTTGTTAACGCAACAACTGTTGGACTCATCTCGATTACATCAAGCCGATACTAGTAGATCCTTAAACAGATATTGTGTACCTGTTTGTCCAGTAAAGGCAGGTATTTGTTTACTGAAGTCTATCCTATTTTGGCTAACAAAACGTAACCACCTGTGAATTTAGTGACTGTGACTCTACACAAAGTTGTTTCATACTGTAAAGTTCAGATACCTATAAGTTATCCAGGGTTTAATTACTTGCTCAAGAGAGAATACAATTTTTTATACCTTATTAGATCAGGGATTTGAACCAGCAACTGGCCCTACCATGCAATAGGCCATCATGCCTTCCCTATACATGTACTTAAAGCTGCTATGAATTAATTCCGGAGACAAAACAGGACATGTATAAACAATAATTTCAGAGTATCGGCGCAGTTCTTGATAAGTAACTTGGAAACAATACTAGGAAACTCTTTCCGTACAAAAAATACATAGTTGTGAAATGAGTGAACAGTGACGTGAATGCTTATTTAAGCACACAACCAGCCCAATATGTATGCATTCCGTGGCTTTACTAGGTGTTGCAAAGTGACTGACGTGCATTGAGTGACAGCAGTCAGCCTGCGATTTTCCCATTTACCCTCTGTGGATAGCTACGGCCATACGGTGGTGACGATAACGTGATAAGTAACTACAGTAGTTAGATACAACCCCAAAGTACCAACACTTTCTTCCGGAGGAGCTCAGCTATATAACCAACTTTAATCTGAACTGGAATTCGGGCACGGCGCTTTATTTTTCGTGGCTCGGTAGCTAGTTAGCAAATTGTCTTTCCAGCTACCATAGCTAGCTAACTACCGGTCCGTAGTTAGTTAATCTAGCTTTAAACAAGGTTACTTTCCTAGCGTTGGACAACACTACACTGTTTAATTATGTACACCAAGACCTATGACCTTGAGTAAAAACACAGAGCTTAGCGAAAGGTTACATTTTATAAATCCCCTCATTTATCTCCTTAACTACCAATCCACCATTACAGCAGTGGCACATTCCGTTGTTGCGAACGAGCTAGCAGGTTCGCTAGCTAGCTAACGTCAGCTAGCTAGCGAGGTTTTGACAAGACGGATGACTTACCTGGTCTCGGATTTTGAGAACCACCATATTTCTATAGTTGTATTTGTTCTCATGCAGAACAAGGAAAGTAAGTTGGTCGTTCTCTGAATGTTGGTAGGGTTTGTCCAAACACTACAGCTGGTTGTATGCCAGATACTATGAGGCCTATGTTTTTCAACCTGACAGACGTGAAGGGAAAAACTCCATAACATTACCGCCACCGTGCGTGACATCCAAAAAAGAAGACATTTCATTGGCCGAACGGGGAATGGAATCTAGTAACAAAGTTCGTTGTTGGTTCCACAATGCTGGCTCTGAGTGTTGGCACACC
>JACXGJ010005609.1:0-38300 GCA_016801105.1 Esox niger | reverse complement strand
GCCTGGGAGGAGGTAGGAGAGAAAGAGTAGTGATGCCTGGGAGGAGGTAGGAGAGAAAGAGTAGTGATGCCTGGGAGGAGGTAGGAGAGAAAGAGTAGTGATGCCTGGGAGGAGGTAGGAGAGAAAGAGTAGTGATGCCTGGGAGGAGGTAGGAGAGAAAGAGTAGTGATGCCTGGGAGGAGGTAGGAGAGAAAGGTAGTGACGGCTGGGAGGAGGTAGGAGAGAAAGGTAGTGATGGCTGGGATAGTGAGTGTAGAGGAGAAAGGGAGTGTGAATTGCTATGACTTACTTCTGCCTTTTAGCCATTTGTGCTCTGACGTGGGCCTCTACCTTCGTAGGGTCCTGAACTGCCTCAGTACCCAGCACTCTCATCAGGTTAGAGATGCGTACTAAAAGAGACAAACACACACTCAGATTGCCACAAAACATGCGCAGATCAGTGATAACGACTTGTGTAAATGAAAACAGCTCTACTGATCAGAAAACTCAGTCTCGGTCCTACCCTTGGGTTCGGGCGGGGGCATGAGGCCTAGTCGGACCTTCTCCTGAAGTTCTTTCTGTCCCTCCCGACGAGTCTGTCTCCTCAGCTTCTTCTGTTCTTTTTTAGTCAGGTACACCCCTAGCGTCCCCCCTGGCTTGTCTGTGTCCACTGGAAAAAGGAGACAGAGTTAGTACATATGGCTTTACAATGACATTGACAGAATACAAAGCAAATAAAATGTACCTAGAACCACTGAAAAACTACAACTATTAATTATCCACTGACACGCAGAAATCCTGTGCGCGTGTGTGTGTGTGTGTGTGTGGGGGGTCACCTGGGGGGCTGATCTGAGCTGGATGCTCCACCAGGTTTGTAACTCCAAAAAACTCCACCTGCTCAAAACTGATCTCTGTGGATCTGAGAGATAAAAGAACAACAGAGCAGCGATGTGGTCAGCAAAACAGAAAGGGCTTTCATAACAATGTTATTCAGAATAAAATGTGTGAGGGTGACTGTATTGAACTAGTCAAGTGGGATGTAAAGGTGTTTGGATGACTGTATTGAACAAATCAAGTGGGATTTTATTTCTTACAGGTCAATGTTGGAGGGCAGGATGTATGAATCCCACCACTCAATGTTGGGCACCTCCCCCTCTAAGAGCTCCTTCTTGGGGGCAAAGAGAGCTAACTTGGTCGAGGCCTGGATCCCTGTCTTCTTGGCTGCCTGGGCAATCTCAGTCTGCAACTTCTCCAACTGGGCCTGGACAAGTAAACATGTATTTTTCAGTGCAGCGGATTTATCGACTACTTGTTGATAAAAACAATCTAGCAATTTCAAAAGCATGTGTTGGTGGTGAGAATGTGACATCAGGGATGAGATGCTGACAGCCGGTACCTTTGTTCTGATCCTCTGGGCGATCTTTTCAAAACGGCCCTGCTCGTGAAACTTAAAGCCCTTCCGCGGACGCTGTGCGGGTGCTATGTTAACGCGCCCGTCAAAGTAAGAAGTGGACTCCAAATCGTCCCCGGGCTTCTCCTTCAACTGCTGGCGGAACTGTTCCCTCTTCACGGCGCGGATGTTAGCTGAGGGAGGGAGAAGGCCAATCAACGGTTGCGTGAACAGGCGTGTGACAGCAGGTGTGGGATGGAGAGGAGTGTGAGGTACCTTTCAATGTGGGCATACGGTGCGTGAGCTCAACTTCGTTGCCACTGGCGTCCACAGTCCGACCCATGTCATCTAAAATCAAAGGGGCGGGCTTGTTTGACTCACGGGCCTCCGCCACCTTCCTACACACAGCGCGCATACACACACACACACACACACACACACCACTCAGATTACACACGATACGAAGCCTTCTATACATAACATTCACTGAAGTGTTTTAATCAAGGGTAGTGTGGTGTAACTACGCGACTCACGGTGGAGCTATCCCCATCGCATGTAGGTTTGCCAAAGCCACCAAGTTATGAGGTCCTCCGGTATTTCCAATGGCTCCCAGTATGCCAGGCTTCATGGCCAACTGGGACTGGATACGGGCCTGCAGTTCTGCAGCTTTCCTAGCCTTTTCTATGGCGTCGTTCATGAAGGTAGCAGCCTGAGAAGGAGCGATGGACTGGGCCGAGCCCAGGGAGGGCGAAGAGGCAACAGCGAGCAGACGAGAAGCCAGGGGGGTGTCTGGCTGGGGAGAGGTTAGGGGCAGCCTCTGGAGGGGGAGCGGAGCAATGAGACAAATAATTGTTTGGAAGTGTGAAAAACAGTCCAGACTATCAGTCACCCAGTTACAATGTGTAAGTTATTAAAATGAGAAAAGGCATCCGATCGGCGCGGTTCGTCTCACCGGCTGGGAAGGCACCGGGACGAAGCTCAGCTGTTTCTTCCTCTCTTCTATCTGTCTGGTGGCGGCCTCCATCATCTGCTTAATCTGACCACAGAGAGGGTGGAGAATGAACAAACATTCATCAAGCATCCTGACAGGTGTGCACGTGTTAGCACGTCCTTGGCGCTGTGTCCATCGGAGAGGGTGGGTGCTTCGTGTGAACCGGTACCTGTATCTTAGTGAGCATGCCAGGGCTCTCAGTAGGGGGCCCAGGTAGGACCTCTGGTCCTTCCACCTCCTCAAAGCGGGGGACACGTTTCCTCTTGACCGGTGCACCGTCGTCTTGCTCCGAGATCTCCCGACCTGCACCAACCTCTGCCTCATCGCCAAACACATCCTGAGGAATGTCAATCTGTCATTGGCCAGAGGTTTATCCAGAGAAATGGGCATTTCAACAACAACCGTGTAAATCACTGCCCATGATGTGCTTCTCCCAGGGAAAATGGGTAAGAAACTAACAAAAACAGCAAGCAAAGTAACAATTAGTAAAACTGAGTTTAACTTAGAAAGCTACATTTGTTTGTTTACATTCAGTGTAAACCAAGTCCGATGGTATCAAGATTTCATATTTTAACTGAGTTCATTGGTGGTAGACATTTTCAGTTATGAAAGAGTAGGAACCAAAGTGCTAGTTAGTGTTTTTTTTTACTCATTACTCTTGACAGACATGTCAGATTAATTTGATGCACAGGCTTGGAACTGAATATTGGTCTAGTTTTGTCATAAGTCTAGTCATTAGTCAATCTCCAAGTATCAATTCAGGTTCTCCATGCGGTCTTAAGGGATGTTCCCGAACACCTATCAAAGTTTCGGCATGTGTACCATTACATCCCCGGGTAATAAACAGAGGTAATGGATTTAGGTCTACCTTCAGGTCTCTCTTGCGGTTCCTCTCCCCTGTGCCCTTGTTGCCACGGGAACTGCGGCTCTCTTCCAGGGCCTCAAACAGTCTCTCCACAAACCCTCCAGCTGAGTCATCCAGGAACGGACGGAGCTGGTCTGGGGGGGTTAATAGTTAAAAGTGATGGGTTGACAAACAGGTTTAAAAAACACTGATAAATAACTGTGTCTTTGCAACTTTTTCATGGCAAGAAAAAACAAAAACATGTTTTGGAAAAACATACAGGAAAATAAACTGTCAACTTCCTTCATTGTTCCACAAAAATATACACACCTGTGGTCTTCCTCTTATCCAGGCCCTTGCCCACACAGTGCAGCGCCGCAGTGACAACAGTAGGTTCAGAGAAACCCAGCACCTTCTTCACTGTCCGCTCCACCCAGGGCCGCAGCTCCTCCACCTCCCGTTTAGGAAGAGACATACTCTACTGTACAGCACAAGGTAGTTGGTAACTAAATCATCCAAAAACTAACGAACCAGCTAACTACATAACATACACTAAAGTGTCTGGATTAAATGACTAGCAAAGTTGATAAACAACAGTCCAATGTCACGTGTGCCTGCTTGGCTACCTTAAGTTAGCCAACGTTACTAGTTAAAGTTGTTATCGATAGCTAGCTAGCGAAGTTAGCAAACAACTGATTCATAGTTTTCGCTTGCCTGTTGTCATGCAACAGGTTCACCTACATGATTTCAAGGGATGGCTCGATTTCGCTCAACTAACATTAAAAACATTGAACAATTATAGCTTTCTAGCCAGCTAGCAAACAGAATGCTACAACTGATTTCCCCCCAACTAAGCACACATAGGCTAGCTAGATTAACACAACATTTGGGGAGATCAACTTACCAAAAAGACTATATTGTCGTTAACGGCTAAATATATCCCGATATCTACCTCTTATATTATAAAACATGAATATTTAAAAAAATACATAAGAAATATGAGCCGCGATGTTTGTCAGTGACAAACTTTCTAGAGCGCGGCGTTCACACGACGTTCTGAATTCTGAACCCGGATGCGGAAACAAGACAGCTTCTTCTTCTACTGTTAACATCATGCATTTAACTGGCTAGTTGTTTCCATCTAACGTTACAATGGAATTGATTCCATCACTGAAAACGAATCGACATGTAAGAGTGTACATTTTAAAGTAATCATAGAAAACCACGAATGTAAACCAAGTCAGAATTCAAATCACAAGCTGTGGTCTTCCTTATTGGAAGTTACTCCTGTCGCTAGACAAGTACAGTGTTGGGTGAGCTACTTTAAAAATACATTTTCTTCACCCTGAAAAGAGATGAACCAAACTTAAGTTAGTCCTAGCAGAATATATTTAACGTAAGTGCTTGCATTTAACCTGTGTTCCCTTCGCTACCAACTGCGTAGGTTTGCATTTTTTATTGGGGAGGGGGTCAGGGTCAAGGTTTCCAGGGTCACATTGACCTGTCTGTAATATTGGGGGGATTTCATGATCCGTGTCCTCCCCTAATTCTATACCCATATATATGGAATAACTTTTTAACTGTTAAGCAAAACATTTATTGTTCAGATGTGAAGCGGGGTTGTGGGGGTGCTTGGGATTGTGGAATCTATATATGGTGTTATTTCATAGACATTATATTAAATGCATTTTGTTTAGTGCTAGAGAGAAATGTGCTGTGCCAATGTAAAATGAGATTTGGGAGTAGGCAACTCAATAGGGTATTTGAAATCTATGGTGTTATTTCATAATCATATAGTGTTGCTAAATGATAGCTCTGGTCAGGATAGAGGGGACAATGAATACCTCCAACTATCAATTTATATTTGTGCGAACTGTGCTGCTCTCTGCGAAGAAAGTTAAAGAAGGGCTTCAACATTCAACACAACATTGATCCAAAGCACCCAGCCCAATTGAACAAGGAATGGATGAGTACTGTTCCCCAAATCAGAACATGTTTCGGTCAGACCAAATTTTTATCTTCAGTTTGAGCAGAACTTACAACTACTTGAATTCCTAATATACCCTCGATATTTATTGTTTCTTAGCATTTCTCAAAATGTTTAATTTGCTGTTCTAGACAGGGAATTAGTTCATAGGACTCATCAACAAGAGAAGAGGGATGGCCCTGAGTTTCCTGACTTCTGGAAACATGAGTGCTTTGGAGCATGTTCAAAACTTCATCATGCTTCTGGTCAGGATGCTTTAAGGTCCATGTTTCAAGGTCCATTTGGCAAATGGCATGGTGAGAAGTTCATGAAATTGCTTAGTGCCACTCTCTTAGTTTGAAGTGGTCAATAAATATTTGCATAGACTTAATTGTAGTTTTAGGGGTTGCCCACTAGGCGGGAGCAGAGTGACAGGATAGGCTACAAGCCTGCACCAGCAGACTGAGAGACAATCCACATTGGATGCACACTAATTCTCTAGTAAAACTAGCATTGATGTGTTTTTCACCATCTCCATGCGATGCATAAACAACCTGTTAAAAATCATACAATTGATTGAGAGCACAAATTGTGTTTGCCGACTTTTTGTTTATTTCCTTTTTCCAGCCCATGTTCATTTCTGCCTCTGTTTCCTCCAGTGATTTGGGTCATCTGAGTGCAGTAGTAGTAGTAGTAATTGAGCACGAGAGCGGCAGTGCGTGCCCCCGGCTACCCCCAGTCTGCAGGATTACATGTGGTGTCCCCGCCCGACGCTGTATCCCTTCCCCCACCTGACGTCTACTGCAGTAGTGTTTTATAACCCATGCACGACCGTTTTATAATGAGCTTCTACTATAACTACGCTGCTCAGTAGAAACGTTTTTGCAGAATCCGGTTTTTGATGGTCTAATCCACACGCCATTCTCCCTTTTATTTTCATAGGCCTACAACCACGCTTCTCACCTCAAACACACACACAGTCATTGTAACTTCCTTGGTTACACACACCTCACATGTGCTGGGTGTTCAGCCCACCACTTGTCAGGCCTGTTATATAACAGCATGGTCCAGACAATTATTCCCCATGTCCTCACACATTCCCAGTCACACACGTATAATGATTTCATGTCCTCACACAACCTCAGTCTTACACGAACAGTTATTCCCTATGTCCTCACACATCCTCATTCACACACGAACAGTTATTCCCCATGTCCTCACACTTCCTCAGTGACACACGAACAGTTATTCCCCATGTCCTCACACTTCCTTAGTGACACACAAACAGTTATTCCCCATGCCCTCATACAACCTCTGTCATACACATATTGCTCTTCCTCTCACATGTCACATGTGCAAGGTCTTGCCTGAATACCACTCAGATGTCCCGCTCCCCTTCCCCACGAATACACACACCCATTCAGAATCTCACTGGCTTTTTCCAGGTAGCTAGGTAAGAGAGGCTGAAATAACATGCTATCTACATCTCTTCTGTTGTGAGGCCCCATCCGCAGCACATCAGGTGGTGTTTCATCATTTTGACCCAGTTGTGGTCCATTGTGTCTGACATGGGCTCTAAATCATTACAATTCTTCAGTTCCAGGGGACTTGGGGCCACGTTTGCGAATCCACTTCAGACTAAACTGCGTGTGTGTGTGTGTGTGTGTGTCTGTGTGTGTGCGTGCGAGCACGTGCGCGCGCGCATTGTTTGTGTGTGTGTTCACACCAACCTGGGCTATATGCCACATCACTGAGCCACAGCTCCTGATAAGTACACAGATGTGCAGAGCGTACCAGTCCTCAGGGTGTGTGTGTTTGTGTGTTGCCAGAGCACATACAAAAGACCCCCTATTTACACACTGAGCCTAACCGTGCCTGTTTCTACCTCTTTCACCTCCTCTACCTCTTTCACCTCCTCTTTGTCTCCATCTCTGTTTCTCCACCCCTAATTCCCAAGAGTTCATCAGTGCTTTGTTTAAAATAATTTGTGAGCCTGTGTAGTCTATGGGGAATATGAATCTGATGTGGTCATACATTTTGCAGGTGAATAATGACAAAGCTCCATTTCCAGCTCATTTTGCGGCTGATGGGCACAGCCTGCCTTCTCTCCGACCCACCAAGAGTCAACAGAGATGTGGCATTGCCGGCAGATTCTCACCTGCCCAGCCCAGCTAGCATTCAGACCATTTGTGGGTCCCTGATCGTCCTTTAGGTATTGTTGGTGTACAGCAACCAGGATTCTACAGTACCACATGGCTGTGTCTCTTCATGTTGGGTAATGGCCAGTGGTCAGGTCATCTGTCTCTGTGTCCTTTCTGTTTAGGCCTTGGTAACGTTTCATTCCTGGCCGGGGGCTCGGTCAGCTCTGTTTGTGAAAATAGCCCAAGGCTGAGGAGGCGTTTGTCCAGGTAAAACTCTGTAGATGGCCATAAAATGTCATCTGAATGTTTCAACCAAGTAAGACAAAAAGTTAAGAAGTCTCTCTTGTTTTCTCTCTCTCATTCTTTATTTTTTTCTCTCTTATTCAGCCAGTATCCGTCAATAATTGAATAGCCATGTAAGCCGGTGTCACTAAGAGCAGACACGGGAGATCATATTTAGACCGGGGTAACTGGAGGTCAGAGTCGACCCGTAATGTGGTTCTGCCCCACATTCTGCAGTGTCATGAGACTTGGCTGTCCTTGAAAATATGGTCCACATCCTGTCCCTTTCCTTTGTCCACCGCTGATGGTGTCATGATAACCACCAAGTCAGGACAAGATGGCAGGCTCTCTACCCACCGAGAGCTTCCCCAACCAACCCAGCGTTATCTGGATGGTTTAACCCTGTCTTATCATTTTAAGGATGGTTAACCCTGTCTTATCATTGTAGAGATGGTTAACCCTGTCTTATCATTTTAAGGATGGTTAACCCTGTCTTATCATTGTAGAGATGGTTAACCCTGTCTTATCATTTTAAGGATGGTTAACCCTGTCTTATCATTGTAGAGGTGGTTAACCCTGTCTTATCATTTTAAGGATGGTTAACCCTGTCTTATCATTGTAGAGATGGTTAACCCTGTCTTATCATTGTAGAGATGGTTAACCCTGTCTTATCATTTTAAGGATGGTTAACCCTGTCTTATCATTTGAGTGATGGTTAACCCTGCCTTTTCATTGTAGAGGTGGTTAACCCTGTCTTATCATTGTAGAGATGGTTAACCCTGTCTTATCATTGTAGAGGTGGTTAACCGTGTCTTATCATTGTAGAGGTGGTTAACCCTGTCTTATCATTGTAGAGATGGTTAACCCTGTCTTATCATTGTAGTGATGGTTAACCCCGTCTTATCATTGTAGAGGTGGCTAACCCCGTCTTATCATTGTAGAGATGGTTAACGCCGTCTTATCATTGTAGAGATGGTTAACCCTGTCTTATTGTAGTGATGGTTAACCCTGTCTTATCATTGTAGAGATGGTTAACCCTGTCTTATCATTGTAGAGGTGGTTAACCCTGTCTTATCATTGTAGAGATGGTTAACCCTGTCTTATCATTGTAGAGATGGTTAACCCTGTCTTATCATTGCGGTATACAGGCAGGACTGGTTTGCTTTTACAGATCAAGGATGTTTTGAGACAAGTCAGCATTCGGCTCAAAATGACTTGGGTGAGCATTGGTGTAAGCGCATGTGTGCGTGTGCGTGCGTGTTTGTGCGTGTGAGTCAGTGAGGTCAGCAGTAGAGTATAGCTCTTGCGTGACTTCAAATTGAGCCCAGTGAATGTTCACAGCAGGCAGAGTGAAATGGTGGGGGTAGAATAAGTGAGTAAGCACATCACTCTCTCTCCCCTCATCCTTGGAACAACAACTGCTTGTTTCTATATGATTGAAATATAATATCCAGACACACTGTCCTGGTACTGTAGTTAACGGCAAAAAAAGACAGTAATATGCAGACTTACCCAACATTAGGGTAAATGATGCATAATCAAGTGGCAACAAAAATACCCAACAAATAGCCACACACACATTTGTACTTTACTGTTATTTTAACATTGTTTGTCATAATAGTGCAAGTTATTCATGGATATATTCTGCTGTCTGGACGATGGCACAAAACTGTTGTTTTCACTAAAGAAAGAAGAGGAAAAAAAACAAAAAAGGAGTTCTACTTCTTGGTTCCTTAAACCCCAATCAGCAGTGAAGTCATCCTGTTTCCTCTGTGTGCCCTCTACACAGATCCTCTCCTTACTCTCCCCTCCTCTTCCTCCCTTCCTCCTGCCCCTGCTCTCTATCCTCCAGAGGAGAGGGAGGGATGGATGGAGGAGGCAGGGGCTCTCTAGCTAAAAACTGCATGGATACAAGGGGGGGCTGTGGGGGGATGGTAGGAGCAGGAGGGGGAGAGGCGGTCTTTGTATTTGTAGCGTAGAGCCAGTCAGTGTGTCAAAAGAGATGGGCCCGCCACCAAACAAGCCCTTCACTGCGGGGGGCATGCGTGTGTTTTGTGATGTGTGTTTTTCTGTTTGCGTGTTTGCAAATGTGGGTTGGTGGAGGATTGCATGATGGTGCTCTGCCTGTCTGTCTGAGTTTGGAGGGCCACACCCTCCCAAATATCTGCTCCCCAACTCCATAAGCTGTCTATTGGGGAGGGGCAGGGATGGAACAATCCAGAATATTCTCAGTATATAGAACTAGAGTTGTATAAATAGTGGCCAGTCTTGCTATTTTTCAACATTTAATTTATATCAGATTGATTTAACAAAAACACATCAATTGATGTTATCTGTGTTTGAATGAAAAATACAAACAAACAAAACCAGGAAAGAAATGTTACCTCCAAAATTATTGGCACCTTTCATTAAAATTATAAAAAAGATAAGGTGGTGAGCTAAATTGTGTGTGTGAAATATGTCACACTTTGTTAATGATTCAACAAGTAAAACAATATTTCACATTTCTCAAATTATAAATGTATTTCTCAGAAATCTGTCTAAACATTGGCACCCATGATTTCAGTATTCCTCCACTTGCGAAGATAAAGACGCAACGAGAGACGGGCTCCTAGTCAGACATTTCCACCTTCACCTCAAACGGAAACATACTCCCAGCCTACTCATAGTAACTTTCACCTAAAACCTCTTAACCAGAAATACTTTTTTTCCTCCTAATAATGGACCAGTGAAATGTCACCACAAGGTCAAATGTGCTTTTTACCATGTGTGGTCAGATTTCTAGTCTCCACCAGGATTGCCAAGGCTGTAAACACATTTCAGGGATCTCGATTGATGGAGGGAAACATTAAAATCCTATCATCCCTAACCCCTAATCCTAACCTCGGTTGTAATTAATCACCCGTAAACGTGACCCCTAAGCCTGAAATAGGCTTTTTCCATGTGTGGGCTGGTGAAAGTTCCCCACCAGGTGAGTAGAATTTGAACACAAACACAGACACGCACACCAGCAAATGTGAAACTTCTAATCTAATATGAATGGCTGAAGTCACACAGCTCCGATATGTTATACCACTGGGAGGTCCTACACGCCCACTAGATGGACTGAGGTGCAATGGATGGAGTGGAGTCAATGTTGATGTTATGTAGTAAACAGACACGTAGTCTCAGTAGAGGAGGCTGAGCAGCCAGCTGGGAGCAGCTGGAAGATAAAATCAACACTCCTACCCCCTCCTCCTCCCATCAGATTACTGTTAACCCCCCCTTCCTCCCCTTCTCCAAAATGTACAGACTAAATCCGCACCCCACCGAGTCACATCTGTTTTGGTAGACCCAGACCTCTTGGTGTTGTACACAACTCTTCATGACAAATCAACACACACGCACACACACACGCAAATGAAAATTCAAACAGGTTTTGTTTTCTTCTCAAAAGTGTCATTTATTGAAATATTTTCCTTTTGTGTAATCAATACAAAAAACAGCCAATGATTAACAGCTGTGGAAACGTGTGAGACGGGGAAATAGAGAAAGGAATTGACAGAGATGAAGGAGTGAAAAGGAAGAGCGCAAAAGTAGTATGTATCAGAAAGGAAAACGGGGTTAGGATTGAGGAGAGTGAGAGATGGAATAGAGGGAAACTACAGTCTGCTACTACAATATAAAAAGGCAGTTGAAATAAACAAGACCTATTACTTCTGACTCATCGGTAGTGGTCTCAGCAGTAGAAAACATACATGGAGAACAGAAAAAAAGTGCAATCGGTTTCTGTCTTAAAACAGCTGTATAAAAAAGTGGCCCCTAAACACAAGTCCATGGTCTGAAGTGTTTTAATCCCCCTAATGGTATATGTTAGGATTAGGGGTAGTGCAATCTGATCCTAGACCTGTGGTAAAGAGCCAGTAAAGACAGTAAGTGGGTAACATGGAAGCTACCAGTGATTGTGTTCAGTCGTGGCTGTCCTTGGAGAAAGCTATAGGGAGTATGGAAGCAACAATAATTTGTTTTTGCTTAGCTTTTTTTCCTAATAAGCTCTACGTATGAACAGTTTGAGGCATGCGTAAAGCATTTGCAAACCCATATCATGTATAGTACCATTAGTAAATACAGTATATGTATATTAATTATTTATACGTGTATCAGTCATGTTTTACATGTTTCTTTCAGGTTTAATCTAGACAGTTATAGCAGCTAATGAAGTGATTCAAAAATGATTCATATGGTCTCCCTTTTAGCTTGGAATCCTCAAAATGTTTTCAAGTTTGACAAGCACGAAGTACACAGGAGATAGCAAGTGCAGTTCAAACATATTCTCCAGTTGGATCAAGCTAATGATCTATACAATACACCTCAGAGAAGAGGCAACTGTCCATCTAAAAACTACATTACAGTTATTAGTTAATTAAAGACTATGATGTATAAAATACTGTGGTGTACTAGTGATTTACTGTTGGGTGCAGTAGTGGTTGATACATGGCCTGCGGGTCACGTCACCCTACAGTCCCTGGAAGCCAGATAAGAGATTGAAGACAGGAAGTTAATGTTGTAATCAACTGTGTACTGTGTTCGTAGGAAACAATCAAAATGCAGTAGAAAATGCTTCGTTTTTTTTTGTACACATCCTATTTGGTAAAGGCACAGTAGTTCCAAAATAGTCCAATCATCATTTTCTATTCCTTCAGTTTTTTTTGTCCTATCATATAAGTAAAACCACACTCAAAGCCTTGTAACGGAACTCTCACAAGAGCTTCCCAAAGACATGGGTCAACCAAAAGCAAATTCACAGAGAAACACAGCTGCCAATTAATAAATAAAGGTAATAAATAAATGCAGCGTTGTCAATTCAACGTGTGAATAAATAAACTGGACTTCAGGGTCTGTGTGTCTGTTGAGTGACTGACCATTGTCTCCATTCTCAAGATGGTCTTTGGAGTCTCTCAATGAGACATTTAATTGATTGCGTTTTTCCTAGATGCTGATCAGTTTGCCATCTTATCCCCCAGTTGGGTTAGGATATAGAAAGGGTAAACTGATCCTAGGTCTGTTCCCATGGTCACTCACCAACAGTCCATGGAGCTGTGACTTCTGTTCACTGCTTCTCATGATCCTTTTCCATGTCACATTTCTGCAACCACAAGCCCATTTGCCCACTTAGTCCTAGATTGACATCCTTTAAGTTGACATAAATTACATAATTTTGTGTGTGTGTGTGTGTGTGTGTGTGTGTGTGTGTGTGTGTGTGTGTGTGTGTACACTAGTCATTGTTTCATTCAGGACATTTCAATTGATCTTTACCAATAACATCTCAGAGCCATCCTAAAGTGTGTCAGGTTGGTGGAGTGACATCTAATAGCTCCTCAACCTCTTCAGATTTCAAGACAGTCTATTAGCACTCAATCTTAGATGTTGTTCGGCTTTGCAGGTCATTTAGAGGTTGGATGGCATCCGAGTAGCTGGATTATTCCATGCTTCGAACAGCAACATATTGGCCTGTCTGTCTTTCATAGGAAACATCATCTCAGGGGTGGAATATACAGTATATATTCTTCATACCCCAAACCGTATTCCATCTCCTGACCCTACACACCAGAAACCCAAAAATAAACAAGCTAAATGTTCACAGTAAGTGTGCATAATGGCATTTTCCATTTGGAAAGTGAAACTAAAGGGTTCACCATTCATTTACAGGTCTAATTCTCAGTCAGTATTCTGAAAACATGGTTTGGGCTGAGATGCCAAACATCCCCAAACTACTTAAAGAAAAAAGATGATTACCGATATTGATTTCACACATGGACATGTTCAGTCATCATGTTCCAATTACTACAGCCTTTAAGGTTTGTTAAATGAATGACCCTAACTGTTTGTAGTTTCACAAAACCCATCATTAAAAACCCAAAACGTATCATCGTCTTAGCACCAAACACCCTTTCTACCACCCGATCTCCCTTTCACAGCCATTTAGCGCGTTGGCATAGTCACAGTAGCCTGCGGGTCAGAGCACACTCAGGGCATCAGGACTCCAAAGGGGCAGGGTTAAGCTTGCTCTTGTGCTCCACCCTTTTCAAAGGCTTTGCTGTGATTTGAGGAGACTGGCCCCTCTCCTGACAGGTCTTTAATGTCTTTATCCCTTTTTTTCCAGCAATAAGCTGGCTTTGGCAACCAATTGGCTGGAGCTGGCTTTGCTGCTGGTTGCTGATGGGAGTGGTAGAGGAGATTGAGTTGTCCTGCATGGCTGGACTGCCCCTGCTGGAGGGAGGTGGTGCAACAGAAAGTAACTGTTTTACCTCCCTTGGTTTCCGGGGGGAAAGAATGGGAGCCACGTGGAACCAGCTGATACTGGGTTCGGAACAATTACCAATTTTTTGGCTTGATGACTCTCCATCTCTGCTGTTTTCATCTTTTTTTCTGTCATTCTCTTGGTCGCTGGCAGGATCCTGGGGGCTCAGAGATTCTCCAGAAGCCATTGACAGGGTGTCTAGTCCCTTGTTCCCCCCTTCTTGTCCCAAACCAGTGTGGAGCCTCTTTAAGAGTACAGGAGGAGGGGTCACACTGTCAGCGTCTGACCAACTCAATCTGCGCTTCTGGAGAAAGAAAGGATTTTATTAGACAACTCTTACTTGTTATTAATAAGTGTGTGTGTGTGTGTGCGTGTGCGTGTGTTCACCTTGACAGGGATGTGCGATTGGTCTGTGTGCTTGTGTAGGTGGGGGCATTTGGGTGTGTCCCGGGTTGAGAGGGTGGCGGCAGGGCCAGTCGGTTTGGCAGGCTGAGGGGCCAAGAGGGACACCTGAGGAAACCACATCTTCAGCATCATCTCCACCTGGAGCAGAGTATTCATATACTTCTCCCTGTCGATGGGGAAGAGAGACAAACTAGACTTCTTAAAATGAACATGGTTCATGAACACAGTTTTCTGCAGTTTTGACAGTAAACACTGACATGGGTTACTGAAGGGTTAACCGTAGTGTTTGTGGACCTACCCAATGTTGGGGCTCCGTAAAATCCCCACGATCCTCTGGATACGATCAATGGCTACACTCTGCTGGAAACTACTCAGTCCTGTCGGTCAGATATGGAATCAGCCAGTCAGCGTTTAAACTTTGACCGTCTGATAGTCCACACTCATGTAACTACAGATAGAAACTAGATATACTGGCATCACACTAGACCAGTACCAGCTGGAGCATGCACATGCGCGCGCACACACACACACACACACACACACACGTACACACACAAAAATGGAGCTTACCACGATCAAACCGACCCCCCTTCAGTCCATTCAACAGTTCCAGTAAGGGCCTGACAAACCCCTGCAGTTCAGCACACTGGGAGAGAGACAGAGACACAACCAGGCAGTTGATTATACATGGTACAGTTCAGAGGGGCTGTCCAACTGAACACTGAATGGAAAGACCGGTTGTGTGTCCCTGTCTACCATCCCTCAACGTCTCTCCGACACTCACCTTCTGGGCGAAGAGCAGGTCTCCCTTCCCCTTTGCTTCCTCCATCTCCCTCGTACGTTCCCTCTCTGCTGTGACCCTGGGGTGACCTCTAGTAACCTCAGTAAAGCTGTCACACGCCCACTGGGAGCCAGGACTTTCCACCCCGGCACTCCTGTTGCCCTTGACCACATCCCCAGGGCTGAGGATGACCGGGGGCGAGCGATCAGACAGGAAGACATCCGTGTCGTCCTCCGCCTGCTCCGAGTCGCTGAACAGGTAGCTGTCGCTGGAGCTCAGCGAATAAAAGGAGGGCTGGGATGAAGTGCTGCCCTGCGATTGCATCACTGGGGATTAGGACAAGGGGTGGAGCAGACATAAAGTTAAAGAGGGACAGATTGAAGTAAGAGCCAGATGTATCAACAGCCAAATGACGGGCTAACTAAACTGAGGGCTTGGTGTGGGAACATTTTATTTCATCTACATGCCAAAAATATTAACCCCAATTCAAAATGGTGGGTCTATCAGTGGCCTAGTTAATCATGGGGCTGGGGGATGCAGTCGACACACAATAGCAATGCCTGTCTGGCTCCCATTGAGGGAAGAGGAGAGAGTGTGCAATGTTAGGGGGAAGGGGAAGAGTAGAATAAGCAGTAGTAGAATCGGGGGGGAGCAGGCTGGGTCTCTATCTGTTCTCTCCTGCCTCTGGCGTTCTCTTTCTCTCCCCCCCCGCTCTGATTTACCCACTTCTCTCCGTGTTTCTGTATGCCTCCCATCCCTACCTCTCTTTTTATCCCATCTCTACCCGCTTACCACTCCTTTTTTCCCATGCTTACGCCTACTGTAGACAGACACAGGCACACACATTTACCTATCTATCAGAGGACAACAAAGTTGACTGCCATTAAAAATAATACTACTTTTACTAAACCTAACCTCAACCTAGCCCTATATTAAAAAAGTGCCTATTTCAAATTGGGAACAAGAAATAAAGTCCCCATTTGTCAAATTATTCTGATTTAATTACATATCGGGGCCATTTTTGCACTGATTATATAGTTAAGTCAGTTTAGTTAGAAAGAAACACACTCGTTTTATGGGGACCAAAATATATTCCCATTAAATGTCTCTCAAACACACGTTGGTTTTCTAACCATGTGGTGACCTTAAACCCGGTCATTCAAGTTCACAATCCCTAAACCTAACCTCCATAATAACTGTAATTTAATGCACGAACCTAGCCCAAATGCCTAACCCAAAACCTTACCCATATTACCTAAACCAAAATAACCCCAATTCTAAAACTATACCCTGTTTTTTCCCCCTAACCCTACCAAAAACAAGACTTGTAAGGACTGATTCGTCAGGTATACTATCTTTGTGGGAACTTGATTAATGTACATACATTTTCATAATCCCTATCATTGATAGCACATTAAAAGTTAGACCTATTCAAAATCCTATTTTCAGAACACTAGCCACAATGTAACCCTAACCGTAATCCCAAAAACATGACCTTATTCCCAAACCAAACACTGACCCTACATTTTAATTCAAATTGTGAAGTTTTCCTATACCAAACACATTTTAACTAATTGGGACCAACAAAACCCACAAGGTCAAATTATCTATGCTGGTGGAGAATTCTAGTCCCAAAAAGTAATGAAAACATGAATACACACCATCCAAAAATACAAATTTGTTTTCTGCATTCCCCACAAACACACACACTCGCCATGCAGTTTCTGTTGTTGTCTATATAGCCACGCACACCATATTCAATACATGAAAGTGCATATACACATCAATTTATTGCCCAGTTTTAGCCGGTCAAAGAACGGTGGCTAACATAATTAGAACTATCCTAGAAAGTATTCTAACAGATTGGTTGTGGTAGCTATTTTATCATGCTTGTGGTGTCCCGATTAGGACCTGCATTTAAACTTTGTTGTTATGTATATATGAAGGGATGTATGCCAATATTATGTAATACAGTTACAGCGACGCGGACCATTCCTTCTGCCCATGTTGGAATGGCCTGTACAGGTATGTAGCTAAGTTGCATCAGGGGAATTTGACTGTTGTGTTTGTGAGTTAATGACAAACAAACATTCACAGCGCACATAATTAAGAGTATACATAGTATATCTGAAACGTGTCAATTTTTTACGAAGGTCATAATTTGTTTCAAACCTTATTATAAACTCTAGCCTACAGCTCAATTACAGAGTACAACTCGAGAGACAGGTGATTATTACCAGATCATAATATCAACAACAATGAAACTAATCGGGAGCAACCTAGCCTACATCAAACATAACTAACATAAATGTATCAAAATGTACAAAAAATGTATCTATCAATACACAGCACTGGAATGTAGCTAGCAACGTAAATGTGGACACTCACCTATAATATTGCAACAAAATATCAACTGGAGAACCGGTTACGGTTTGCAATAACGGTTTAGATAACGTCTCTCTCCGTAATTGTTCTGATATGTCTCACACTCCCTTGCTGAAGAATAGAGTCTGACAGTCTCCTCTCACAATCGCCTGCCGTTCATTGGTTTGCTTCTTGCTAGTTCTTTCTATCTCCACGGTTTACGAGCGTCAACATGTGCATGAATACACGTGCCTACGCTTTTGCGTGCCCTACTGGGCCCCTCATTGGTTGGTTGTCAAAATGTACCAACTTTATTGGTGGATCCATGCAGCCAGTGATTTCTTTCCTGCTGGCTGATTGGTGCGTTCGTGGGGCACTCAAAGCCCCGCCCATACATGTGGGGCTCGTGTGTGGGGCTGGGTCTACTACCGTCTAGCAGTGTAAATACGTGCGCACGCTCTGAACACGGGAACCACGCATGCTGGGGTGGGCGCAGGACTGCTGTATGCTCTATGCATGCATTTTTTTATTTACGCATCACACACACGTACACACTTTAACTCATTGCTAGATAGACTACAACAGTTCATAATTTAATCAATGAAACCGCTGAAACATACAAAATATCTGATAAAAGCAAAACATGTATAGTGAATCAACAATTAGCATTACGGTTAGCTTTAAATGTAGAATAGATGGCGCTTTAAATAACTCGTATTTTACCGCATAGCCTAAGCCTGAATAAATGCTCTAGACAGGCCTACGTTTAGACAATAAAGACCCATACACCATGGCCGTGGAGTGTTCTTTAGCGGCACACAATGCAAATTGGATGGCCTGGATACAGCCATGGTATACTGGCGATATAGAACACCTGGAGATGCCGTTTTGCCGTATAATCAGGTGAGGTTACCAACGTAATTAGAAAAGTACATTGTATATAACTAAAACGAAATTCATGAATCCTTCTCTCGTGTATGTAGGAAGTGCATATAGTATATACTCCCCTTCCTGAGAGGTACTGGAAATCTCTTTCCTCAAGATGTTGCCGACTGTGAACATGACTTTGGGCTTTATTTGGAGCAAAGGAAATATACCACTGCTTACACATGAACATGCACATATTTTCAGAGCATTCTTGTTTTAATAGATAATTTGTACATCCTTGTATGTTATGATGAACCGTTTTGGATGTGAGTTGCCCTTCAAGGCATGGTTTCAACCCATACAGCAAAAAAGGCATATGTTACTAGTTGATTTCAGGAACCTAAAGCTCTCTGTTCCCCATAACAATAACCCTCAAGCTGAACCCAAAACCCTCTAAAATGCAACACACACATACATGTCCAACCAAACTTATATATATATATATATATATATATATATATATATATATATATATATATATATATATATATATATATATATATATATATATATATATATATATATATATATATATATATACCTTACATAGGGAGGAACAGCAATTTTCCTCCATACAATATAAACTCAATAACCCTTCTCTTACAAGGTGCAACATACACAAACTGACTATTTCCCATGTTCTGTCCTTGACTAAACTTGACCTATAAGACAACAATCAACATATCAAAGCAAAGTCTAAAACATGCAAAGAGATACATTGTTCTCAGTATAATAATGCAATATAAAAGGTACTCAGATCCAAAAGGCCATATTTGAAATAAAAACATATATGATCAACTTTTTACTTCAAGGGTCATTCTTAAATTCATAATGATTACACAATCTGAAAAAATCTTGTGTGCAAAGAAGTTATAAATCATATTCTTCTTATCTGGGCTTGACTGGCTCTTCTAAGCGTGTAAAGCCACAGAGGTATATATCATGAGGTGCTTAGAGACCTTAAGCTTTCCCCCATACCATCCTAGTTCAACATAAACCCAATGACCCTCCTTTTCAAAATGCAACAGACACACATGAACATTTGCACACAAACCTACACATGTGCACACACAACCTGGCTAATCATCAGCGTCTTTGTGTGTCCGGCAAAACATGTCCAACATACCACCAGCCCACCTCATACAGGTCTATAACCCGTGCTTGACTCCGGATAAAAATCACACATTATGCTATGCTCACAAAATATATGTGTTAATGGACTTGCTTAAAAAAAGAACCAGAACGCTGTTTGTCTAAAATTAGGGGTACCGGAACGCTGACCATTCCAGCTCAAGTCAGGCATGTCTATAACTGTTCAGCAGCTTTTTTCTGTTGTCGTTTAAATAGGATACATAGCATGAGGTTACTTAGGGGTGAGAGGGCTTTACTCCCCCGTACATCCACCTCAAAACACTGGAAATTCGACAGGTCTCCCTTCGACTTGCATTATATACAACGCGGCCGTTCGCCGTGCTTGTTTGCACCACCTGTCAGGCAACATTACTCTGCTTACCCCAAAGCATCTGTCGCAATGAACTGTGTTTTTCAAGTATTTCAATGGGCCAACGCAGCGTATTTTCGTGTAATTATGTATTGATTGCTTTGACGTTACACAGTAATCAAGTTTAGATTTGCTTTGGTGTTCTGGGCATGTATACACCAGCGCATATACTGGCAGTAAGCAAACACACTCACACTCCTCCAGAGTCTCAGACACATCATGGAGTCTCCTAGATATTCATCTGTTACGCCGTGCTGTTAGGCCTTGTGTAGGGTTACTGGGTGTACATATAGGTATAGCATATAATAAGCTAGCGGGAGGTTCTGAGTCAATACAACGGCTTTCCTCCCCCATACATTCCAGTGCAGAATGAACTTAATGACCCTCCCCCTTCACTGGGTTCATGGCTGCTTACAAGGACGACCCCCCAACTACTATACCCCTCCCCCCTCTCTTTAACCTAGACAAACACACACACACCCATCCCCCATCTCTATGGTCTGTGTGTTATACAGCATTCTCAACTAGGGCCAGAGGATTTCTCTTGACTTTTGCCCAGAAGGATTCTATAGGCTCTCCACACCTACTCCTAGGCCTTGCTAGGTGCTGATAGTTTGATTGCATAGTAGCGATGGAGAACAGTGACAGGTGTTTTTCTGGGTTAAACACTGTTTGACTGGGTTTTACATCAAAGAAAATATGATCAGTGATAGAAAATAAAATGTTTGATGGCTGCACATCAACCATATACATAATATCACCTTTTATTTTGGGATCTGCGATGATTGAGATGTCTAATAGGAAAAAGACCACCCAGTTCCAAGATTACAGGACCACTGGTTGAGTTCCAGAAAAATGAGTTCCAGTGTAGGAAAGCTATTGTTAAATATTGTGTTGCTCTAAAAACATGCTGTTATGGTGTGCAGATATGATGTAATGGTGTACAAAGACCATTGTGTGCTAGAATACCTCTGGAATTTTGCAACTGCAGGAAGTTTCATTGCAGTGTGTACGCAGATCGCCCAAATTTACCGGCGACTGATCACCACAACGTTGCGTGATGCATCTTGAACATTCCTGTGTGAATTTAAACAGTATGAAAATTATTTGGCAAACAAAGATAAGTCTATCTAGCATTTTATTCTCTCTCCTGTAATGCAAGCAAGTTCTTAGGGACCAAACACTCCAGTAAGATCCCTTTCTGGTCAACAGACAAGGAACGAACAGAGTGTGGGGGAGAAGGGCCCTTGACAATGATGGGCGCCTTCGTCCTGGGCTGGTGTGAGCACAGCCCATGATATGCTGGGTTGTGTTCATCACTGGCTGGAGGGCCCTGTGGTTGTGTGTGGAGCAACTCCAATACCAGGTGGAAACGCAGCCTATAAGGATGTTGCAATGGTAGCATTTTCAGTTATACACTCTTCACAACACTGAGATTGATGTAGGTGTCACATAGTTAAACGATATATTTGGGAATGTTTCTGTAGGTAGGACTAGAAGGCAGGTCGGTTGGGCCAGTGTGGAATCTATAACAGGAAGAAGATATGGAAACGTGTGTGTAAACGACACGCCCTGTGCCGAGTTTTTCCTCTTCTCTCTGTCCCTCACTCCGTGATCCGAGTTTTGCGGTGGTGTGTCAGCTCCCTGGCAGACAGCAATGCCAGATGACTAGGGACATGAGACACTGGTCGCCTCTCTCCCAAGCATGTGGGTCTCCTTCTCACATGCCCTGCACCTGGCACCTGCACACTGACTGGCTGAAGGAAATCACATTCCGTAACAACAGCCAAGGAAGGGAGCGCAGCCCATCTGTCTTAATCTCTCTTTTGTTGTCTGTTTGTCTTTCTATCTATTTGCCTGTCTGTCTGTATTTCTGTTTGTCTATTTTCCTGTCAATCTCTTTCCATCTGTCTTTTTGTTTGTCTGAGTTCTGATATAATGAATTGCTGGAACAAACAAATTGAAAGTAAAATAAAAAAGAATCCCCCGTTTTATCCTGGTTTATTTAGCTCACATTGCTGATCTGAAAACGTGTTCCTCTGTAGCCCTGCCGGCTTCTTTAAGATCCTCACGCACTGCTACAACAGGCTCCCCAGCTGAGATTTGTGAATGAAGTCCAGAGGCCTTGCCTTCATTACATGTGTAACCAATGGTAAAGAGAGAAAGGCATTCAACACGCCCTCTACGAGGTGCTCGACCAATAGTTAGCTGTTGCCGGTCATAGCAATTGCATAACGTTATTCAACGGTTGCACGTTTGAACGGATTAGTCTCGTGCTGAAGGAAAAGATGAGCGAGTAGGGACGGAACATAAAACTAGCAGGCTATTATTAATGTGCGAGGAAGAGTATGAATTAATATGATGTATTAAAAAGTATAGGCCTACTACAGATCTATCCTTGAACAATTTCGAAAATTGCGTAGTCCAAGACAGCACATGATACAGTAGAAAAAAGGAAATATATATCTGTGGTCCAAACGAATAACCTACTAATCTGTACAACTAGGTTAGTCAGACAATCGGCTAGTCAGGCTTTTTAGGAATATCTATGTTGAATGGTTTCATGGAATAACTAATATTCCCCAAATAATAATATGCTAAAATGATAAAAACAAATGTTATATTAGGGTACTTGACAAAACAGGGGCTCAGAAGTGTCCTTTGTCGTTGGTAGACGTATAGGCCACAATATTGTGTGGACAGGGCTCCCCCTGCTGTCTAAAAATGATTATTAACACGTCACCAGTATTTTAATACATTGGACTCAATTGGCCTGATGGTACTCTTGTTACACAGTGTCACCTCTTACTGGACGCTGTCTGCTTTGCAGGAAAGGTTAAACGTTATAGGGTGTGTTACATCAGATATCTGGGTATTTCTTTTAGTGGTCAGCTTTAACAAACTGCATCCACCAATGACTGCCAAAGAGATGGTTTGAGACATTAACAAGCAGAACATTTCTTCCAGAATGGACACTGTCATTGAGGCTACATGCCATCGGAATGCAATTGACTGGCTGGGATCTACAAAGGAACTACAACTGGTCTTTGAGCCTAAATTCCTCAGCTTACAACCACTTTTGGAAAAAATAATCTAAAATGAAGAGCAAACTCTGCCATCATTAGGGTCACTGCCTGACCCAGAACCACTGGTTAAATCATCCTTTTACTAGTCAATTCAAGACCTGTTAGCTAATCAAGATGCCAGCCACCGAAATTATAACGGCCATTTATTATCTCCAATTATGTCAATACTGTAGGCCTGGACAAGGGGGTAGATTTGGTCTGGACATTGGTGGGGTCAGTTTTTAGTATTGTATATGGTATCAATGATCCTGCCCAGATGGAAGTTATTGTGTAGACACACTGAACATACTGAATATAATTACGCAGAGGTGTAAAAAAAAGATGTAGGTTTATTCAGAGGTCAATTACAGAAAGAGTCTTACATTCGTCATGTAGGCCTACTTAACAAATTCCTCGTCTACTATCTAATGTTTTAACTGTTTCTTCAAGTGTGCAGATATAGTGACGAAAGTGTGAATGTACGTTTTTTCTTTTTTGTGGCAACAGGCTATATTACTACAAATAACAGAGTGTAAATATTATACAAATAAGCGCAGTAGCTACTTGCGCTTTGGTGTTTTGTGAAGAATGTCCTTATAGCAATATTTTTTTTTTTGCTGACATTCTGTTTTTAATCAAAACCCAATGTAAGCTATTAGCTTGGGCTAAAGTTGGTTTGACAATGTATTAGAAAAACTCCAGTCACCAAGTTTGCCGCAAATGTCTAACTACGGACATTGGTCATGTACATAACATCTCTGGAAATAATTTAGAGACCTCGCAAAAAACTTTCTTTTTCAACTTTTTTGTAAAGGAAAGAAAACGTTGCAGTTGTCTCTTATTTTTTTCCCAAAGCTGTATAAAAGAAACACTCCTTGACAGGAGGATCATCTAGTGTATTCATTACCTAACTATAGGAATTGAGCAAATAATTAAGTATTTTTTCCACCTCTGGCATTAATGTACCTCAAAACACAAAATATTCAACTGATTGAGCAAGACACAAGTAAGTTACGTCTTGTGACTCAGAATGCTTTCCGAGCGCTCCCACGTATGGATAATGGGATAGCCGAGCAAAAAGCGACTAGTTTGCCTGAGTATTTTCAAGAGTGAGCTAGGTTGACCGCATTGGAATAGTCTCCACCCAACACAAATGAATATCTGACAGCAGTTGCCAGTGGCAATAATATACATTTTGAACAAAACACACATAATATAATTCGACCCACCAGTGCACCCCAACCCCTTTCAGTTACTGTACCCCTCAAAAGATTTTGCAATGCTTGGAGTACCCCTGAAGTACACCCTCATGATAATTTAACTAGTACAACTATGGTGTCCCTCGTTGGGAACCACTGGCCTACACAAAGGCAATTCAAACCTGACAAATGCATGAACAACAAAAATAATTGAGAAAATGCAGAATAAGGTGAAATAAACAAATAATACATTAATATGGCAGGCCTAGTGATACACTATTTCATAGTGTGGTACATATGTATGTGTTATGTTCCTCGTCATCTTATTTTATATGACCTACAATTATACTTACAATTGTGGTTGTTGTTACTGAGGTTGTTACCATTGTTGTTTTCCATGATAATGATAATTTTGCAAATGAGAATCAAGGATTTGTTTACATTGGTTATATACGCTGTCCGACCAGATTTGAGTTTGATTGTAAGGATACGACAAAGATTATATTGATGAATATTTTTAATGAAATGATCATATTTAATTGTACACACATTTCATAAATGAGGGCCAATGTATTTACAGCTATAGATATACTTAGCAGCTAATATTATATTATATTCCCTCATAGCAAAAAGCATGTATGAGTTCATTATACACAAAACAATTACATTCTAACATCGCCCACAGTTTTAATAATATTAACAACATAGAGCCAGAGAAGCAATATAACAATGCAAATAAGCGATAGACCACAGATTGGAAAACATCGGGACAATAGAACTATAGCAGTAAACTAGTTTTGTGAGTCACACCCATTGTTGTTCACTTGAAGGTGGTCAAAATATTTGTGGGCATACTTTTCTGTTGTTTTAAGTCCTTAAATTGCTTCCACCATACTGTACCAGGCAGGGGACACAAAATAGCTTTTCTTTCTGCGATGCTAGTTGTTAGCCACTTTTATTAATGGTTGTGATTGTCAGCACAAATTACACATGTTATGTTTAAAGTAGGTCCATGTTAACCAATGAGTACAAATACGTTTTCTCTAGTATTTTGTGATGTGAAATATTTTGAAAATAAATGTAGAAAAACAATTTGCCAGTAGATTTGTCCACAGAAATCCCAATGACTGTTGGTAACTCTATCTAATATTTTGACAACTGACATGACACTTGACTTTATCAGTCAAACCAATCAATGGTACAGGTAATATAATGTGAGGCCACTGGCCTTGTGCCTTCTTGGGCACACCATACCACTGACACAATTCCATGTCCTGGAAACTGTTACAACCTTGTGGTCCTTGTTGGGGTTAGTGTCAATAAACTATGAGTCAATGTAAACCAAAAACATTCTCGCCTGTCACTGGCACAGAACAAAGTGTCTGTGCCAGTGACAGAGTCAAAGTCTACATCCACTACATAATTAACTACTGCTTACAGATATTGGCATTTATTACATAGCAACCCTAGTTTTCATAAAGCATTCGAATCCTGCCCAAGGTGTTGCTTTGAAAGAATATTTAGTAGTATTGCTTTTTATCCTGTAGCAGTAATTCCCCCAAATTCTGGGACACGGTAAAATCCATGGAGAACAAGAGCACCTACGCCCTGCCCTGTTGCCTACTGCACTGTCACCACCGACAAATTCTTGATATTAGAGAACTTTAATAAACATTTTGCAGAGGCTAGACTTGCTTTTCACCTGTCCCCCCACCCTCCGGCCAGTGGCTTCGCAGCCTCTGCAGCCACATTAAAAAAAATCTTTCCTAGTTGACATTTGCCTGCACAATTATGTTTAGAGAGAATAGGTTTATAATCCCTGGATTGGGTTAGTTATATCAAGGAGAATCTTATCAGTGTATAGACACATTGTATTTAGGGGGTCTTTGGTAAACGATTAAATGGTTTGGCCCAGAGTTTCAATGGCTATAGCAACAGCAACTACAATGCAAAACATGTTTCATCTATCTATGAAAGTTAAACCAAGGCCATAGCAGTTGGTTGGTAAGTAGTTTTGGACAGGGGATTTTCTATAAGAATTCCTTACTCAACCCATTTGCAACATTTATTATTCTACTGTACCACAATATAAGACAATTTTACTTGGTCAAATGTCTTTTCTGCACCAGGAGACTTAGGGGATAGACTCACATTAGGTAATCTCTGTGAAAAGGTTACATTAAAGACTTGGTTAAGAATGAAGAATGAATTTCTGTTAATATGAAGCTGATCTGATCTGAATGGACTATTTTGCCCACCAAGCGAGCTAAGCCTGTTAGCTAGAGTTTTATGATAGAATCTTCCAGATCCCTGCCTTTCTTATGTAGGACTGTAATAACAGTCTCATCCAGAGAAGGCTGTGTCCCCCCCATCACTAGCCTGGGAAAACATTTAGTGCAGGTGAGGGTAAAGACCAATGTTGAATTGTTTGAAGAATGTAGAAAGGAATCCATCTGGGTTTATATTGTTTCTTGTATACAGATGTTTCCACGTTCAGGTCATAAAGTCATAATCCTTTTCATTCATGGAGATTACCCTCCTACAGAGAGTGATGCATGTGTAATGAGTTAGTATCTGTTTTATATGTATATAAGGATACATTTAATGGAAGCTTTTATTACTGTAATTATTCTCAATAAATATATATATTTCATGTACATATTCAAAAACTTGCTTCACTTAAAAAGGTCTATGCAAGTCCTGGTTCATGGAATTCAACTCCTGAGGTCAACTGGCACATTATTGCATAATAAGACCCAAAATGATCTGGTGATATTCCTAGATTCTTTAGTGTACCACAAAACTCTGTCCTAGCAGAGTGAGAAGTTCTGATAATATAAATGAACACACCGTTTATGCCTGTGATTCTTACTGGCTTTGTAAAATCAGATTTCATCACAGGGCTGTTTTGTCAAATCTTACAAAAATCATAATTGCACTAATTCCTAGGAACACAGGAATTATTTTCCAGTGATGCACACTAGCTTCAGAGGAGCCATTTGAAGGGATGCGTGCCCTGTTGTGTTACAACAAAGTGGTTCAACTGCAAATATTTAAATCAGTCAAAGATGGGAATTTTCACAATCTTTTCACAACTGAACTTTATTGCCAAATTACTGTCTGTATTTTATTTTATCTTTAAATGAAATTAGAATCAGGCACTGTTCATCAGATTTGGATCCACTACTTCCACTGTTGTCTTCAGCTTTTCTAGTTTCTTTTAATTTCTATAATGACATTTTAACTAGACACCTCACGATATATCAATATCATTTTGGCCCACATAAGAAAATGTTGTCAGTTTTTATTTTTGGATGTTTATATTCTTATATTATTTAGGGGTTTTCCAAGCAAAGAAGCGCTTACTATCCCGATAAATTTAAAAAATGTTCCTAGGTTTAGGAAATCTGGTTAATTTACTATACATTTGAACATGTATTTAGTGTTTTACAAATGCTTCCATAACATACATTTTAATTGCCAAAAGTTTATTAAAAGATCAGTTTTCAAAGGGGCCTATATGCTCTTATAAGCAATCACATCTCAACTTTATTTGTAAAGTACAGCTAACGGGAAGAATGTCACCTTCATAAGACACAATGCAAGAATATAATGACATACACTGTCCAAAAAGTGTTAGATGCCTTGAGTGTTTCATTGTTTCAATACATTATTCAACTATATTATACACCTGTGCTAATTCCATTAACATTTGCAAGTATTTTTATAAAGTGGAAACATTTTAAAATAAAGCAAATATTTAATCAAAAATATTTTTCCTGCCAAACATGTAATTCTATTCAACATCTATTTAAGTGTAATAGACAAATTATAAAATTGTCATGAGACAATCCTGATGCACCTGCATATTTTACCCACGTAGTTTCCAGGTTGGCCATTGAAGGGTCAAGCCTTGACAAACCAATACATATTTCATACCCAAGCCCTTACGTGCCAAGTTCGCCATTGTTTGAAAATACCATGTGAAAATAGTAAATGTATTGTAATTCTCTTTTCAACATTGGTATAGATGTTGCAAAAAGAAGTTGCCTTGAGAAGACTTAGGATCAGCATACATTCTGCAAATGCTAACCAAATTAGGCATAAGCATTAGGTGGAAACTCAGAACTGACGTAAATTCGGCCCCTCTGGGCAACTTCATTCCACTATAATAAATACTTGACTTAGGCAAGAAGGAGCAAACTGGAGATGCTACACCAGCACCTAACTATATACTATCTTGTGTTCCTCTGAAAAAATATCAGTTTAGGAGCCTCCCAGGTAGCAGGGGGTCTATTGTGTTCTTTCCTAGCTTCAAGCTGAACACTATAGTTTTGGTTTGAGCCTTGAGTGTGCCACTGGTTGGGGAATTGCTATTGGACATACAAACTGGCCTGCATTGTCAGGGGGGAGGCATCTTCAGCATGGATCTCCTTCACACACCACTCTCTAGTGACTCCCTCTGGTGGCTTAGGCATCTGCTACGCTAGTGAGGTTCTCAGATGAGTGAGAGTGCTTTTAGACATGTTCACCCACATTACTTCTTGGTTAGGGCAAGTAGTGTGGAGGGGGGGCTGAATGACTCTGCGTGGATAACTGGTAAGAAAGCTTGCCGTGATCTTGGACTCTCCTGAATCTGTTGAGAGTGCTGCTATGAGAGGGGGCTGTTAAAGCATTTACAGATGGATATGATCAAAATTCTGAAACGAGGAAAAGGGGAGAGAAATTACAAATATAAAAATGATTAGCTGAAAAGTATTGTGCACCTAAATATATACAGCACCCGCTCAAGTGCAATTCAAGGACTGACACTAACCCCAAAAGAAACTGTTGCCCCAGAGGGGCAGAATAACTCATCCAACTAACTCTCACTTTTGTGCCACATTGTTGTTATCAAAGCATACGAGAAATAAAATGTTATTTGAAATATAGTCAGGCAGGAACAGGGGCGTCCATACAGCAGGGCCGATTAATATCAACAATCTTCTGAGGTTCTCTAGAATTACGATCGATCGATGGATGAGTTGACAGATTCTAGAAAAAAGTCCTGTAACTCTTTGTCATTCTTGAACCTCTTTCTCATTCTTGAACTCTTTCATTCAACCTCTTTTTCATGCTCTCTTTCACTCTCACAAACTCTCTAACCCCTCCACTCTCCCCATATTCTCCAGTTATTTTCATTCTACTTCTCCAACCAAGCCATTTCTGCCTCCTATGCAGCTCTTCTCTCTCCCTCTCTCTCTCCCTCCCTCCCTCCCTCTGTTGTGTCACTGCCTTTTTTCAGCGCTGGACACTGGACTCATTCCTGCCCCCTTTTGCATTCTTTCTTCTTCTCTTGGCTCTCACTCACACATTCGTTCCCTCTTCATCTTCATATCATCTCTGAGACCAGACCTGCTACTTTGAATGACAGAAGGACCTTGTAACGCACACACACTGAGCTGTAGCAGGTTGGACCAGGAGCCCCGTTTGCTATCCCTCCCTCTTTCTCCCTCTCTATTCTCCTTGCCCTCACAGTCTTTCTGTCTGTCTGCTCATCTGTGGTTGTGTATGGAAGAGGAGGGATAACATGGACTTTGTGGGTCTTTCTCTCCCTATAATACTTCTGTTGTGGCAATGGACATTCACCACTGGTGCCGGTAAGACCTTGATCACCGTGACAAGAATTAACATAGCTCATTTTTGATGCGGTTTGTTGTTTTTGTAGTAACTGTTTTGTAGGTGGCTGAGGCAGATATAGCTTAATTTTCCTTTAATAAACACCTGTTCACCTTGAAAATGTTACTGGCAGATAATATGCTGAACAATTTGATATATTGTATATATATTTGATATTTTTTTTACTTGCTGTGATGGATTGTTTTGGGAAAGACAATGTAAAAAACATGATTTTCTTTCTCTTTCAGAAAGGTACTGGACATACACCGGTAAGAACATTACTCAATAAACTAGGGCTGTAATATTATTTTTCGTAACTGGTCGTTGGTCACCAAAGTTGGAGGACTTTCTCTGTACTAACAGTGCAGCAACACAGTACAGTATGTATCCATGCAGTATCACCTACAGCACAGTCTGTACCCATACAGAATCACCTACACTACACTCTGTATCCATACAGAATCACCTACACTACAGTCTGTATCCATACAGTATTATCTACAGAGCAGTTTGTTTACAAACAATAATCTACAGTACAGTCTGTTTACAAACAATAATCTACAGTACAGTCTGCATCCAAACAATAATCTACAGTACAGTCTGTTTACAAACAATAATCTACAGTACAGTCTGTATCCAAACAATAATCTACAGTTCAGTCTGTATCCAAACAATAATCTGCAGTAAATTCTGTATCCAAACAATAATCTACAGTACAGTCAATCCAAACAGTATCATCTACAGTACAGTCTGTATCTCTGCCTCCCCTTCCTCCAACTATATTCTGTTCTACTTTAGCCCCTCTATGCTCTCTCTATTAGTTACAGCTGACAAGCCAGCTTTCCTCCCTATAAAACAGAATTAGCAAGGGAGGGAGGGAGTGAGAGTGGGAGGTAGAGAGGGATGAACTGTGGGAGAAAAATAGGGATGTGGAAAAGGGAAAGATTTTAGAGTTGAGAAAGACAAGTGGCAGGTGCATAAGGAGGATGGAGAGGAATGGACGGGTTGGAATAGTATAGAGGGATAGAGGGATTGGAATGGTGTAGAGGGATTGAGGGATTGGAATGGTGTAGAGGGATTGAGGGATTGGAATGGTTTAGAGGGATGGTGGGATTTGAGTGGTAGAGAGGGATGGAGAGTTAAATGGTAGAGGGGGATGGAGGGATTGGAATGGTATAGAGGGATTGAGGGATTGGAACGGTTTAGAGGGATGGTGGGATTTGAGTGGTAGAAAGGGATGGAGAGTTAAATGGTATAGAGGGATGGAGGGATTAGAATATTGTAGAGGGATGGAGGGATTGGAATGGTGTAGACAGATGAAGGATTTGAGTTGTAGAGAGGGATGGAGGGATTTGAGTTGTAGAGAGGGATGGAGGTATTTGAGTTGTAGAGAGGGATGGAGGTATTAGAGTTGTAGAGAGGGATGGAGGTATTTGAGTTGTAGAGAGGGATGGAGGTATTTGAGTTGTAGAGAGGGATGGAGGTATTTGAGTTGTAGAGAGGGATGGAGGTATTTGAGTTGTAGAGAGGGATAGAGGTATTTGAGTTGTAGAAAGGGATGGAGTGATTGATGGTAGACAGGGATGGAGAGATTGATGGTAGAGTGGGATGGAGGTATTTGAGTTGTAGAAAGGGATGGAGTGATTGATGGTAGATAGGGATGGAGGGAATGAGTTGGTAGAGGGGTGGGAGAGATGAGACAGACAGAAGGATAGAAAGTTGTGACTGATGTTTACGGTGATGTCAAAGCTGAGGCTCATTAGCTGCACATGACCACTCTGTACGCATTCCCTAGTTGACACAGTGAGCTCACTCAATGACAAGCAGCACAGTACAGTACGTTCTCTAACCTGGGTCTGTGCCAGGAACTGGCTGGCATCATCACATGCGCACTCGTTTTTTGGGTGGTTTCTCTTAATTTTTCTATGAATCTGGTAGTAGTCCTGTTGTGTCACATAACAGTGTATGCAGGGATGTCATTAGGCCTGTTTTTGGGGAGATAAATAAATAATGAAATATATTTTCACATTTTTTTCGTCAACCTTTCCATCACATCTAAACTTCTTACAAATTGTATAGAATCGTGCTCATTTGGCCGCAGGTTCGGATGAGTTTGATGCTTTGAACGTAACATCCGAAGAGCACTGTATTCTGTAAATAGTAGCTAACGTTTCTAGTGGTCGGAGAAGTAAAGCTCAAGCTCAAATTGTAATAACATTGGAAAGCAAATGTTTGGTTTAGTTGCAGTTCGTGAAATTTGACTTGCGCGACAGACCAGACTTCATGTAGTTTAAATATCAAAGAGATCAGTCTTTTTTCTTTACCGGAAGCAAGCTACAACTTTCTAGTAGACCCTTCATTTGTAATTCAAATAAAAATAAATTATTATGTAACTCAAAAAATTGTATGGTGTGCAATAATTGGGGACGTTGGCCGATAATACGTGGTTGTATTTTTTAGCAACAATAATAACCAACTACTGAAAAAATTTATTACAATGTTAGCTAACATTTTTATGTCACTAATAATCACCAGGAACATAGTTGCAAAACTGTGCATGTTTCACAGAGTCGTGTTTGTTTGGGATTGATGTTAACGTATTGCAATGTATTCTGTTCAGAGGGAGACCCGGTTAAATGTATTTTTTATTATGCATTTTTTTAATGCTTATTCCGAGATGAATAGGCTAATGACTAGCTCTGTTTTTGTAATGATTCAGAATGATTCAGGGAAATGTCGCTTAGAAACAGAATGTACTGTATGTAGATGTTCATTTACTTTAAACATAATACAGCCGTTTTTGTGACTTTAGTGTTGAATGGATGAAGAGTGGACTTGAATTAATTTATTTAGGTAGAATTTAAGTCATATTAGATCAGTGTCTAACACAAACTATGGGGCAGGTATACGTATAGCCAACCTTGACCAAAAATATTTTACATGCATTGTTACTCAAAAAAATTATGATGGAAATATGTTTTAGGGGATATGCCCAGACCCCCCAAAATAAGGCTCAACCCCCATCCATGATTTTCTAGTGACATCCCTGAGTGTATGTACGTGTGTGTGTGTTTGACATCAGATGTGGTTTTGTGTTGGTTTGAGGGGTTCTGCAGAATTCTGTTGCTACATCTCACAAAAGCACTAAAGCTCTTTGTATAGCATTTTGTGTGTGCATTTGTGTTCGTGTGTGTGTTTTTGCGGCACTATTCATTATTATCCACATTGGGCACAGCAACAGCGCAATGAGAGGTAGAGTAGGGCACAATAAAGGAATATTCGCTGTATTGTTACCATGGGGACCTCCATGACAACCAACAGTGGAGCTGCAGGAAAAGTTTTTCTCCTTTTTTGGGGCCGGTGGGGCGGAAGGGGGACAGAAGTCGGCTTAGAGGTACAAACCAGGGAAGGGAAGTGTGTGTCTGTGTGTGTGTGTGTGTGTGTTTGTGTGTGTCTGTGTGTGTGTATGTGTATGTGGTTCTGGTGGTCTTATGGAGGTATAGTGATGGTGTAAATAAGCCTCTGTCAAATTGCCGCATTAAAATAAAATCCTCCTAAGCACACTGCAGAGAAACACAAGGGCTGGGAGAGTGTGTGTGTGTGTGTGTGTGTGTGGGGGGGGGGAGAATATAGCACTGATAGGTGAGGAATAGAGATTGCTGTTTGCTTGAAGCCAGCTAGTTATGTTTTTTAATATTTTTACTCCACTTTGAACGCCAGTTTCACAATATAAAAGCAACTCCCAGTGGATTCAGGACAGTTGATGTTGAGATATATTAATTTTGATCACAGGAAGCATTTACCAGGAACCTCATGCACAGAAAGGTACACATCTACCTTGATTGAGTTCACAGGTGTCTAAGGCGTCGCTTTATGGATGCTAAGACGCACAAAGCAAGGCAATAATATTGAATCAATAGTCCCCCAAATCAGACTGTGCTGGCCAGTTGCTCTGTGGGACCACTAGGCTAATCTGCCAGTCAGATTCGAACCCTTAAATTAGTTAAAACATTTGTGAAATTTGTGTTCAGCAGGCCTTTGATTTGTGATTTAAAATATACAGCTCCGGAAAGAATTCAAACCACTGTACCTTTTTCTTCCCTTTCCAAAAACGTTTTGAGTGAAGAACAGAAGCGTTCAATTTGCAGTGGTCTCTTACTTTTAACCCTTCTGTTCCTCACCCTAAAAAGGTGCAGTGGTCTCTTTATTTTTTCCAGAATTGTACTTTCTGAATTGACTTATCTTTTCCAAGTCCTTCAGCAACATGTTTGAAGATTATAGCACACTCAACGGACTCAATGTTTGAATTAGTGAACATTGTATAAAATACAGTTTTAGAGGGTTACACACTTATGGCCATGACTGCTGAATGTGAATAAAGTGCTTATCCCTCATCCTATCGACTGGCGTACACGCAAACACCTGAGGTGTAGGTTTTGTCATTTCTCACAGGTGCTTTATTCTGTCATTCCACATTTTCATGACTATCAATCAATTTGTTCCTAAAGATTTCATATCATTGTTTTCAATGAGTTATTTTTAAAATACCAATATATTGGGGTCCTCGGGGACTCCAGTCAAAAGCACCCAATTTTACCTATGCAGTTTAAATAAATGGAACTATTTATTGAGTTTCCCATAGGTCATATTTTAAAGTATCATAAACTATCAGGGTGTGGGGGTAGGGACACTGTCAGTCATTTTGAAGATGTAGCAGACAGATATCCTACCATCAGGCAGGCGGTACAGGTCTCTTTGTTCCCTCATCAGCAGGCTCAGGAAGTTTCTTTCCAGCTACTGTAACCGTGCTGAACTCTATGACTCATCACTAACCACACCCACCCGTCCACCTGATTAGTACTGCTACTCATGGACCTTGTTGCTCTACTCTCCTTGTACTACTGGGCTGTGACATTGCTTTGCAAAGTCTGATTAGGACGTTTTCAGTTGGTACATGTAGCCTACATGTCTACCTCATTGCTGCAATCCCTTTATTTCAATTTCACATGCTACTTTGCACCTTCAGTTTGCCTTCATTGCACATTTTGAATTGCAATTTGTACTTGCATTTGTCTTCATTGCACATTTACACCTCCCACTTATAGTGGTGTAAATCTGATATCAAGTTTGAGGGGACAATTACATAACATTTTCTCAAGAGCAATTACTGAAGGGGACACCAAAAACAGTGCTGTAATACTGTTTTAGTTTGCACCATGGGTTTGCTTGCTATTGTAGCTCTGCAAATCCAGCCATTGTGTGTGAACCCTACCAACATAAAACAAACTGACTGGATTAGCCCACTTTAGCTACGTGCATTGAGTGCATTTCAGATGGTAGACACGAACACTTGCACCGTACCTGTACGATGTGCCACTGCTGAGGGCTGGGGGTCAGTGGATCAAACCACTCTGAGGCAAAGGGCAGGGGTGTCGCAATCTTTGGAAATGTAAACCCGCGGTCTGCAAACTGCACAAGTGTTTCATTGCGTCTTATTACTATTATAACATAGTTATTTTTACATTTATATATTGGGTCCCCCCCGGGATTCCCGCCTATGCCCACTTACAACATACAATGGTCTTAATTGTTTCACTTGTACATTTTTGTCACTCTTCTCTTTGCACTACTGGTTAGATGCTAACTGCAATTCACTGTAATGTACTTGTATATGTTCATTGAAAATGAACTTGAATCTAATCTCAATTATTTCATATTGCAGTCAAAATTACCCGGGTTGGTTTCACCATAAATATAATACAAATAATGTTTACTTGAAATTATTGAAACGGAATGATGCCAGAATGCTTAATAAGCTTTTAAGTATTAATGTGGATTGTACAAAAGCTGCAATTCACATTAGAAAAGTGTATATATTCGTTTTACACTATTTGCAAATTAACGTAACTTAAATTAACTTAATTTCCTTAATTTTGGAGATAACATTAATTACATAACTAATAATGCTTTAAGTAGAAATAAGTAAAAATGTTGCTATGATGGTTGTTTATTAAAGTAGTTAATTCTTGGGGTCCCCAGGGTAAACATGACAGTAGGATGAGGGTTAAATATATTACCAGCATCACTAAAAAAACAGCAGATGAAGACAGGGAATATACCAGTGTGTCTGCTGCCTTACTGTCAAGAATTGCCATTCTGCCAACTGATATACAGTGCATATTTACTGAATTTAGAGGTATTTTGTTTATTAGAAATAAAAATATATATTTTATTTCTATGCTTTATTAAAGAGGACAGTGTTGAAATAGAGAGCAAGGATTTTTGCTGAAAGAGCAGTGGGCCAGAATTGAACACATGCTTTAGCAGTACATGTAGACAGAAGGTAGCGTCTTAGATTGCTGAACCACCATAGACCATAGACCATTGTTATATATCTAAGAACAGTATGATATAATGTGTCTAGTGTGTGTAGAAAAGACCTTGGGGCACGCATATACAGAATCCAACAAAGTGACTGTAACGAGGTCTTTTTTAGCTTTCAATATGAAAGCCAAGACATGGTCCTAAAGAGAGAGGGCAGCATGAGTTTAATGTGTTTGGAAGGCTGTTTATGTGGTTTTAAGAGGTTTGTCAAGGTAAAATCCCAATACTTTTATTAGCTTGTTTTCCAAATGACTATCTGAAGCAGAGTAGAATATTAATTTTGTGACCTTGAGACGTAATGTGTCTTGAGACCCTAGCAGAAATCCACATTGACAAAAACTGTCTTGATGATAAAACACTCGTTTTTAAATTGACATTTTCTGGGAACCTTTGTGATGACAAAAATTGTGAAATCCTGAAGTTTATGAATAATAAACCAATACATTTTCTGGGGGGGATTATTTATAGAGAACATTTGCCTCAACTTTGGTAATATTTGTTTGGCCTTTCCTACTTGGCTTGGAGCTCTAGCCAATGTCAATGTCAAAAAAATACACACATTAATCAAGTCAGGAGCTGTTATATGCTTTGGAGCTGTAGTGGCAAGTCTCAGGGCTGCAGCCGCCTAACATGCTCATGAGGTCTTGATACTTTGGTGGCTGAACCCACTAAGCTGTAATGGACAGTGGTCCCCAGATAGGTTGGATCTAGGCAGAAGGTTGAAGGCCCTGGATCAGGAGGACGGTTAGAAGAAGAAGAATTTGACAAATGTCTCAGAATGGAAGACAGAGAAGGATTGGAGTTAGGGCCAGAACAGGGGTGGACAAAATGTCTCTTACTGCAGACGGTGATGTCAACAGAGTAGGAACCAGTTCCCCTGTTCACCTGTTCCCCTGATAGGATTGGTTAGAAGCATAACAGTGGGAGTTGTGATTGGATGCTCAGAAGTGGGTGTGGTAGACGCCACTGCTGACTTAATCTCCATGATCAGAGCAGGAAGGGTCAGAACAGGTAAGATCAGAGCAGGTTAGGTCAGAGTAGGTAAGGTCAGAGCAGGTTAGGTCAGACTGGGTATGGTCAGAGCTGGTTAGGTCAGAGTGGGTAAGGTCAGAGCTGGCCAGGTCATGCAATAACACCATTGTCTCACTTCTCCAACCTTCTGTTGCCTGTCCTCTATGCTGCTACGTATTACAAGTGCTGTGCCAGAAGACCAGGTGTTTCCCATGTTGGACAAGAGGGTAGCAGTTACTGGTCTGGTTGTGAGATGAAGTCATTTCGACAAGACTGTCCTCTGCTTGCTCTGTCTCATTGCAGAAGTGTGTGTGGTGATCTATACCTTGTATCATAGCTCTGTCAGCAAGTATGAATCCATGCCTCTGGAAGATCTTCTCTTCAGACTGCATTCCTTGTGTTGCTGGAGTTATGGGATCTGACCTGAAGGAAGATGATAGGAGGCTTGGAGATTGGATGGACCATTTAAACAGGAGACTCTTTGCTGTTAGAACGTCAGTAACCATTACAGGATGTTCATCCAGGAGATTTTCCCGTTTCAGGGCTTTAGTATACATTATAAATCCATCACACACAAACACACATGCACACAAACATTTTGGTATAAGCTATATTGTTTATCAGTGCATACACAACAGTCAAGGTGTGGGAGATCTTGGCAACATTATTATCATAAATTGCTCACCTTACTAGGTCACTCTAGAAAGGGGGAGATCACTCTAGAAAGGGGGTGGAGCAGTGATATGTGTGAAATGTGTAGTGATTGGCCGTGAAAGTAGCTGACTGAATGTATAAAATGGAGCTGAAGCCGGATTTTCCAGTAACACCTCAAAGCTTCTGGCAACCCAAGAGAGCAGAGACGTGCTAGAATGTTAACTATGACCAAGAGAACAGAGACTTATTACAATGTTAACCAGGACCAAGAGAACAGACATCTGCTAGAATGTTAACTAGGACCAAGAGAACAGAGATCTGCTAGAATGTTAACTAGGACCAAGAGAACAGAGATCTGCTAGAATGTTAACTAGGACCAAGAGAACAGAGATCTGCTAGAATGTTAACTAGGACCAAGAGAACAGAGATCTGCTAGAATGTTAACTAGGACCAAGAGAACAGAGATCTGCTAGAATGT
>JACXGJ010005608.1:0-38281 GCA_016801105.1 Esox niger | reverse complement strand
ATGGCAGGATGCTGTAAGCCCTAACTGAGTTGAAGAGGTTACCCATGTGGAGAAGGACAGTATGCCCTTTGTGTCAGGCCTAGGTGGTAATAGAACAAAAGGAATGTATTCTATTGAGTTAGCACAGAGGTGCAGCATTATACCACACCCCTTTGACTGTTATAAATACGAGCTGTACATGTAATTTTTTAGAGACTCCTCGAATGATTATTCGGTAAGCATTTGATGCGTCTCTCTATTTGCAAATAAACTACTAATTGTGCCAAGAGAATTTTGTCTCTGTCTTACTCCTTTCAGTGTCTATCGGTGAAATTTCCATCACAATAGTTAATTTAAATGTTATTGATATTCTGTAAAGTCTGTAAATCTACAGATTGCCTATCCAAATAAATGTTACCTAGACATGTAAATACATTGAACTACTATTCACTTATGAAAGTTTGAGAATGGTAAAATGTTTATTGTTTAAAGCCAGGGGTTTCATAGACTGACACATATGGAAAATAGGCAGATGGTTTGCAGCCTTTTCATGACAGAAGTGAACTGAATATATCTAAGGTGTGCCGGAACCTTAAGCATCTTTGCAAGAGCTCTGAAACACAGTTATGTTGCCATTACGTTTAATTTTAAGTATTTAAATAAGATGTGGTATTGACGGTAATGAAAAACGATTGTAAACATATAAACTTACCTGAGTCAGACAAGGAGCTGGTTCTATTTCCTGGCTCTTTTTCCAGCTGAATGTCTTGAAGTGCAAATATTGATGTAGCTAGGAGGAAAAAAAGTTACATTATTCTACAATTGAATGAGACTAGATTCAAGGCAATAATCGTATTTCCATTAAAGCGCATGTCTCATAGGCGCAGTACAGCCCAACTCACTGTCAGGCAGTGTGGTCACTCGGTTACCCAGAGTGTGAAAGTATGGACACTTCATGGCCTCCTCTGCAGAGATGCGCTTCCTTCCCTCAAACTGAAACACAGAGCGAAAGCCAGATTCACTCTGCTTTCTACAGTTGAGGCCTCGTGAAGATAATCACAATAAACACCTACACAACTATTGAGATGAATATAAAAAGGTGAGATGATGAGAGTTTGTCATTGGCCACAGGAGTGGTCTCACCTGAAGCAACTTAGACAGCAGTTCCACTCCTTCATTGTCCAGTCTAGGAAGACAACATATACACAACAAATTAAAGGAACTGTCCAAGCGTGTTAAGAAGTCACAGTAATGGCTGCTGCATCACCTGGGTGTGTGGTTCTGTAGACAGTCTGCTCTGTATCGTGGGTAGTTGTATGAGATGAATTCTTCATTGGAGGTGATTCCAGGCCAGGTGGACTCATTGGGTGTACCTGAAACAGATAAATACACACATTTCAACTCCCAAGACATTGAGAGGAACAGATGTTTTATGCGATTCCCTTTCAAAAGTGCCAAATGCCATCCTCTTTTCTTTGCAGATTAAGGCCAACATTGGGGGAATATGACTGGGCTATGGTCTCACCTAGCAGTTTAAAGATAAAGTGCAGCTCCTCTTCCACTGTTGAGCCAGGGAACAGAGGACGGCCTGTAGACATCTCATAGAAAATACAGCCAACACCCCTACATAGGCAAAATATCATTATCAGAATTAACAGAATTTTCAAACCAAACATCCATAAGATTTTGATGAGATATGAATAATACTGTGTTCTTACCACATATCTATCTGTGTTGAGTAGTCTGTGCTTCCTAGGAGAATATCAGGGGGACGGTACCACAGCGTCACAACCTCGTTTGAGTAAGTCTTGGTGGGAATAGACTTAGCCCGAGCCAGGCCTGATACAAAAAAAATAATTCTGATCGACAAATCGCTTGGGAATGAAGCTTAACATTTCATTTTAAGGGGAAATTCTCTTGGGGCATATTAAACCAGCATAACTATTTCCAAATAATGTGATGCATACATCTAATGGTTGTCCTATTTTATGATTTCATTGTAGTTCTACACCTACAACGTTAAACACAAGTGATACAGATAACAGCCTGGTTCCAGAAACACCTGTGCTGTGGTGATAAGTCTGACAGAGTTCTAGATGAAGAGCTAATGAACACACTAACCAAAGTCAGCAAGTTTGAGCTCGCCGCGGTCATTGATGAGCAAGTTCTGTGGTTTGAGGTCTCTGTGGAGGACTTTGCGGCGATGGCAGTAGTTGAGGCCACGCAGCAGCTGGAAAAGGAAAAGCTAAGAAGACACAGAGACACAGATAAGAAAAGAGAATGCTACAAAAAAGACCACTGGAGCAATATGGGTAAAGAGTATGTGGTGGGACACTATGCACAAGGCAAAAAAACTCTTAAAAACCCACGTTTAAAAACCATTTGATTACCAGACTATTATCAACATACCAATTAAATTGCCACGGTAATGTATAGTATGGAGTTGAATGATTGAATTATTTCTTATGACACATACTAAATAATATATTGTATATAAATGTAAACTGTCTGTGCCTCACCTTCACATTATGTATGTGGATACAGTTGCCACAGTCATCCAGATACTGCTTGAGGTCCTTATCCTGAGTGGCATATCATATATTGTTATGTTCACAACCTTGGGACACTGGCACAGATTAGGATTTTTTTCTTGAAGTGTAAGTACTCAGTGACTGATGGTGGTCTAGTTGTCTAAGCCTCTGCCTCCAGTGCACATACATCGCTGAAGCATGGATTCTATTATATGTCTCTCTTCTATCCAATACAGCATAAAATACACTAAATGAATCATTTAAAAATACAAATACATACACTAACAGTTGAGGTCCCTTAAAAATGGTCTGGTTTTCCATGAAAACTCATGAAATTAGTTTGAATAGGAAATATTGCAAAATGCATAGGAAATATAGCCGTTGGAATATATTCAATAAAATTTTTATTGAAATGTGTCCTTCAAATTTTGCTTTCATCAAAGAATCATCCATTTTCAGACAATTTAGCTTTCCTGACTTTGGCATTCTAGTTGTCAATTTGTTGAGGTAATCTAAAGAGATGTCACCACATGCATCCAGAAGCACTTCCCATGAGGCTGATACCATACAGTCAAGCTGCTCCCACAACAGCTCAATAGGGTTGAGGTCCGGTGACTGCGCTGGCCACTACATTATAGACCGAAAACTAGCTGACTGCTTCTTTCCTAAATAGTTCTTACATAGTTTAGATCTGCGCTTTGGGTCATTGTCCTGTTATAGGAGGAAATTGGCTCCAATCAATCGCTGTCGACCAGGTATGGCATGACATATGCAAAATGGAGTGTAGGATTAGTGGAATAGCCTTCCTGCTTCAAGATTCCTTTTACCCTGTACATTGCCTCCACCATGCTTGACATTCGGCATCAAGCACTCCTCCAGCATCTTTTCATTTGGTCTGTGTCTCACAAATGTTCTTCACTGTGATCCAAATACCTAAAAAAAATATTTTTGTGCAGATTTTTTCTTTTGTCCAGCTCAATGGAGAATAATGTCATTATTAGCATAATTTCTGCCCCTTCGTTTTTCACATAAAAAAAAAGCATAATTTCACACTCACACAAAGAAAGACACAAAATACAGACAAACACAATACTATGTAAGTGATGCATCATCCCTTGGATGTGAGATGTCCATGCTCCAAGAAAACCACAAAAACAATAGGCATGTGGGTTGGTGCAGGGTTTTCATTAGTTGTCAGTTATAATCATCAAAATTAAAAGGAATGAACACTTGAAATATATCAGTCTGTGTGGAATGGCTGTATACATTATGCAAGTTTCACTTTTTGAATGGAATTACTGAAATAAATCTACTTTTTGATGATATTCTAATTATATGACCAGCACCTGTATATTGTGGATTGTGACCAGATGTATGACTGTGCCTTCTGTGGTTGTCCCAATATCACAGTTGGGATCTTACCAGTCATTAGCTAATCAGCCATCTTCACTGGCCACACTTCAGGTAACATATCGGGGAGCATTGGAGGATGTTATACACAACTGTGCCCAAATGTTTGCATAACCTTTGAAAATTGGTCATATATGTACCATCTGTAAAGAAAACATGAGTGAGCAGACAAAACATGTATTTTATTCCTTATGGGATTCACGTTCAACTGTAGGTCATAACAGAATGGCACAACCATAAAAAAAACATGGCAATAAAAATAAAATGAACTGACCCCTGTTCAAAAGTCTGCATACCCTTAGTTCTTAATACTGAGTATTGCCCCCTTTAGCATCAATGACAGTGTTCAGTCTTTTGTCATTGTTGTCTATGAGGCTCTGAATTTTTGCAGGTGGTATGGATGCCTATTCGTCTTGGCAAAATGCCCCCAGGTCATGCAGTCTGATTGTCATGCATGAACCGCACGTTTGAATGGCTCAATGGAGACTGTACTGGCCACTCCCGAACCTTCACCTTAGTCATTTGTAACTACTGGAGTGTCAACTTGGCCTTGTGATTAGGTTCACTGTCATGCTGGAAAGTCCAAGAGCATCCCATGTCCAGCTTTCGGGATGAAGGATGCAAATTGCCAGTATTTTCTGATGATTTCCTGGGGCATTCATCTTGCCATCAATTTTCACAACATTCCCCTTGCCTTTACAACTCACTCACACACCCACAACACATTAGAAAGCTACCACCTTGCTTCACAGTGGGGATGGTATTCTGTTCACTATAGGTCTTGTTGTCCCCTCCAAACATAGCACTAATGGTCGTGACCATAAAGCTCTATTTGGGTCTTGTAACTCCAAATTAGTGTGCCAGAAGCTGTGAGGCATGTCATTGTTTTGTCGGGTATATTGTAATTGGGCTTTATTGTGACATTGGTGCAGTACAGGCTTCTTTCTGGAAACTTGACAATGCAGCTCATTTTTGTTCAAGTAGTAAGTAGTGCTCCTTGAAACAACCGCAGTCTTTTTCCAGAGAAGCCTGTATTTCTCCTGAGGTTACCAGTGGGTTTTTCTTTGTATCCCAAACAATTCATCCGGCAGTTTTGGCTGAAATCTTTCTTGAATTTGGATACCTTTTCATATCCTTTTCCATCTTTGTAAAGTTTAATTACCTTGTTAAGCAGGTCTTTTCACAGTTCTTTTCTGCTCCCCATGGCTCAGTATCTAGCCTGCTCAGTGCATTCATGTGAGCGCTAACAAACACTATTTATACACAGACACTAAATGCAATTTAAAAAGCCACAGGTATGGGATATTCACCTTTAAATGTCATTTTCAACGGTATCAATATGATTTAAAAAGGAGCAGAACAACTATGTGATAATAAATGGCTTTGTATGATCACTATCCTTAAATAAAATGTTTTGCATGATCAGTCATATTTTCAAAATAAATGCTAACATTTCACAATTTCTGTCAGGGTATGCAAACTTATGGGCACAACTGTATGTGGCAAGGGTACTTCTCGAGCAGCTCGTCGCAAACAGAGGTTTTATCATGTGCAACAATGAAAAAAGGTGAACAACCCACATGCCACAGCATCCCAAGTACCCCAGAGCACGATCCAAAACTGCCACCAGACTACAGGTGTGCAAAAAAAAACAAAAAACACGTGTCCTGTTCAAAAACACTTGTATAATGAAAAGATTTGTCTTCCCAAGATTACCAGTGGAATCTCAATGGGAATAATCCATACTTTTTATTCACAAAAACACACATACATGTACACATATACACACACACATTTTATTCTAATAATGTATTATTTCCATCCCTCTTACAGTCCATAAAACAATTTACCAATCTTCCTCTTTCCACTGTCTGTGTTCTTGTGCCTGTCAATCTTTGCCGATCTTGCCTCTTTACTGTTGAAGTATGAGACTTGCGGTTACTCTTTCATGAATCTGGCAGTTGAGGACCTGTGAGCAGTACTTGACAGCAGCACTTGACTTTTTTGATCACCAGCCATCATGGCTACCGATTTTCCATAGTTACTAGCCCCTCAGCATTTTCACTAGCCACACTTTTGTTGTTGGGAATTATTTTTAATTTAATTAAAGTTGACTATGAGGTGCTACATCATAGTCAACCTCGTTTACGCTGTCAGACACTGGCACGCACAGCAATAGGCTTAACACAAGTGGACCAGAATGAAACTATATGCAGGTTATGCTTATTGGAGCTGTAGGATTGTAGCTCATAGTGTCACTCACATTGTAATTTGTTTATTATATCAGATATATTTTTAGAAGAATAACATTTTAAAAAGCACACGTGCGCACAGTGGTTTTCTTGGCGGAAAATTAGGCAAATGTGATGCCCCAACCCTCGCGCTCTACCAGACATCCCTCTTGTGAAATAAATAATATATCTGGCTACACACTTGAGAAACACAACTATTTTAGTGTTAAATCTGTCCTGTTGTCCATGTCTATTTGAGCAGCTAATACACACTAGTGTCATCCCTAATAGCAACCAAAATCAACAATCAATAGATTTATTCTTAACCTAGGCCTATTAACATGTTATTAAAAAAGTAATATGAAATAATTCATCAGCTTTATAATTAATGGCAGTGTATTATTGTTGTTTATTTTCGTTGTTATGTTAATTTAGACCTGCATAAAAACGGAACAGCTGTTATATTAATGCATTGTCACATTCTTTTTTCCCCATCCTTGCCTTGACATCACATGGTTGGTCTCCCTCCCTAGACTTCCTTTAGCTGTACTTGGCTCTGCTACTGTTGCTGATCCTGCATCTTCACGTACATATATTTATATTGTTAGTGACAAAATATGTTAATTGTGTCTTTTTTTACACTGTGTATGGCATATATAGCCAAATGTTTTTGGTAAAAAGTATTTTCTCCAGTCATTTTCATGTGTCTCGTGATCTCTCTTTAAATAAATCTGTAATTCTAGGCCACTATAAGTCACCTGACACGTAAAAAAGAAAATCTGTATTGGATGTAGTTTGAGGTTATCATGTTTATCATTAAATATTTTGAGATGGTTGAGTGCAAAAGAGAACTAGGATCCGCTTGTTTTTCCGACGTTACTGATCTCCACGACATCGAGACCTGTGTGATCCTACATGCAAGGTTGCCAGATTTCATTGTCAGCAAACAGCCATTCTCCCATGGACTCCAGAGAAAATCAACCCGCCCAAGCCCATTGAAAATAGCCTAATTGTGTGTAGAACACAACACACCTGGCAAAACTGCCAGTAGGAAAAGGTTTTCTCCTACTGTCACATTAGCTGTAGTGTTTTGCTATTATTTATGAGCATAAAATTATGTTTTATCTGCCAACATACAGAGGCAGTGCTAGATTTTGGAAAGGCTGTTGCCTTTGTAGTTCTGCATGCTGGAAAAATCCTGTGTATAGACATATAGAATGCCACCTGCCAAAGTGGCTATTAAGAATGACAGCGTCACATGCCACAGCCAAATTCTACCTGCATTGGGTGGGTGCTAATGTCAAGCCCTACCTGTGAGGCAATTGTTTCGCTAACTGCTCCTCTAATGTACATGTCCTTCTACTCACTTGTGCATTGGGTCCTCCTATTCCTCATTCTATTCTGGTTATAGACAGTTGGCGCTGTTCTCTGAAGGGAGTAGTAAACTCGTTTTACAAGGTCTTCAGTTTCTTGGCAATTTCTCACATGGAATAGCTTTAAATTGCTAGAACAGGTATTGACTGACAAGCTTCAGAAGAAAGTTCTTTGTTTCTGGCCATTTTGAGCCATTTTGATATTCCATGAAAAATCTGACAATTCCAGCTACAATAGTCATTTATACTTATTTCTGAAAAAAATATGATTTATAAAAAATTAGACAATATTTATATGGACAGACAATGTGCTTTTCTTTTGAAAACAAAGACATTTCTAAGTGACCTTTAACTTTTGACTGGAAGGTGAAGATGCTCTCCCTTATTCCAAAGTGGATGAAGACTCACCAGATATTCAAAGACTAGCGTGAGAGACTTCTGTGTGTGGATGATGTCATGGAGGGTCACTATGTTGGCATGTTTAAGATCCTTCAGCAGAGACACTGTGGGTTAGAGATAGCCAAAGCATTATTTTGAGCAAGAATTTTGCAAAACCTGGATTAATAGCCCAGGAGATTATTTGCTCCAAAGATTTAAAACAACAGGTACTTAACGCACATGGCATTTGCTAAGTAAAATGTTGAAGGGACTTTCATCCCACACTGTTAATTTTTAACAGAATTACCAATATAAACATATTAATAATACACTCAACGATCAGACACTCATAATTTGCACTTCAGCACCATTTTCAAGTGGATTTGCACATTGAATGCAATTTTGTTGAACCCATTATGTGTAAATAAATGTTGTTTTTCGTTCATCTTTTTTATGCTTTATAGCACTCACTGAAGTTCAACTGTAATCAAATAATTTGGACATAGCAATTGTTTTAACAGGTTTATTTGATGAAATATGTGCCAATGCCCATTAAAAGAAACAGGCAGTACATTTAGATTGTGTTTTATGGATGTCTTACGGTATATGGCACAGGTTAACTCTGTCCAAATCAGAGCCTGTCAATGATGGGTGTCTGAGGCAAACCCTGTATATAGCCAGGCTTGCTCTGGCTTCCACTTTCCAATCTCTTGGGTTTTATATCTAGCTGGTGGCCCAGGACCAGACCCACTTGACACAAAGATGTTTGGGCACTGTTCCCGGTGGTGGTATGGTATCTCACCCTCTCTGATGGCAGTGCAGGGAGCCCCCTCTTCATGCTCCAGCCGTATCTCTTTCAAGGCCACCAGGTTGTCTGTCAGCTTGCTGCGCCCTTTATATACTGTTGCATAGGTTCCCTGTGAGACACACAATGTACAGCTCCAGAAAAAAAGAGACCACTGCACCTTTTTCTTTCCTTTCCAAAAAAGTTGAAAAGGAAGGTTTTGAGTGAGGAACAGAAGGGTTAAAATAAAAAGACCACTGTAAATTGAATGCTTCTTTTTCCCACTCAAAACTTTCCTTTTCAACAGTGGTCTCTTAATTTCTTCCGAAACGTTATATATTAAGATTAAAATTGGACCACATAATTTCAGCAATATGTACTTAGATACACTACATTCAAATTCTAAAAGCAGCAAACCTCAACACTGCCAGGAAAACTTAGGCGGAAGTGAAGTTAACAGCAAATCAATACTTCCTAAGAACTATGGGTTACGTAAAATGTATATGAGCGTAGCTTACCTCTCCAAGTTTGTCCAGCTTCACATAGGTTTCTAGCTTTCCAAAGCCAATCTCTGACTGAGCAAGAAATAAAAGCAGTTCATTTTGAGATGATTCTGTCAGTTTTGCGACATGTAAAATAAAATGTTATGAGTACATTGAAAGTAAATCCAAAATATGACCGACTGCATGATTTACAATCAGGACACAAAAATCTTTCTAATCCAGGAATGATGACAAAATGTATCTACATTTATTTAGACACTTGCAACACCTGTTAAAATAGTTACAATTGACTTCAGATGCTCAGATGTAACATGTTACAGTGTCCTTAAAAATATATGAGCAAAATAAAATGGTTGAGGAACAGGATTGCAAGCTTAAAATTCAATTTCAGTACAGTTTTTATCAACATAGCAAGAATGATGCGGTCAAAACTCTGTCCACTACTGTAGGTTCATTGGTGAGTTGTCACAGAAACATAATAGACTATAGACCAGGGACGATTTTAAGCCAAATTTCGGGGGGGTTTAACCACAGAAAAAAAAAAAAAATCACTAATAGAATATTAATTACAAATATAAGATTACATTTGATATGAAAAATCTCTAGAACAGTAATGTAAATTTTACTTTAACTTTTATCTTTTTACAAAAGTGAACAAGTACATAGAAAGAACTCAAAAGCATTCTAATGAACCCAAACATAAAGATGAGACAGATAGCTCATGAAAAATAATCTTAGGCTAGACAGTGAGCACAAGGACATGGAGGAGGTTGAAGAAGGGCAGTACAGCGACCTTACCAGGGAGACTCTCCTAAGTCGTCGACTCAGAGGCTTGTCAAACAGAGGGCTGTTCAGACAGAATTTTTCCAAGTAGCCATCAGGGAGACGGATGTCCGCAGGTAGAGACAAACGCTTGTTTATATCCTGACAAAAAGATACAATACCATACAGAGTGAGATAGTGTGTGAGTTAGGGAGTGCGTTTGAGCAAATCACTTTTAGTGTGTGTACCTCGGTAGATATCTTGCGTCCAGGATTGTTCCTCAGACGAACTCTGACAGGACTGAGTACCCCCTCAGATGAGGTGGCTGAGGCCTGGTCACTCTCTCCATCAGAGCCCATCTTCACATCTTCATGGACTATCTCTGTACAAAACAGAGCAGCACTCAAATCCTGAACCATTCAGTTGAGTGCTAGGGTTTCCAGCTTCCAAAATACCCTTGCCATCTGACTGTCTTAATATTAATATCACAATACCCTTTGTTTGCTCTGCTTACTAGAAAACCAGAGGAACAATTTTTGTGTAAAGCCACTTGTTTGAGAGCGTGCATGTCTGCTATGGCTATCATTCAAGTTTAAGCAGTAAAGCAACTCTTCCCTGGTGTGTTATAGTTTATTTCTGTTTCTTAGAAAGTTAGAAAGTTGTTAAAGGACATAGAAAGTTGTTAAAGGACAAGTTCGCTATTTTTTTTACCCGTGGCCTATTTACAGAATATCTTGCATGATCATAGTTAGAGATATTTCTTTTGTAAATTATTTCAGTTTTGAGTATATATATTTTTTTCAGCAGTCTCTCTCTGGGCTGAAATGGAACTGAGCGAGGTAACCGATTCAGCATAATATTTTCAGTTTTTCAATACGGGAAGGCTAGGGTATATTGAAAAAATGTCTCTGTATGTTCTCCTCACAAGAGACTTATGAAAATATTTATGAAAAATATGTCTTGATAAGGTAGGATCAGGCTAACTTATCATTTAAGCTGCAATACAGCACAGAATATGCAAACATCAAATAGTACACTTACATTCCACAGATGTTTTAAATATGTCATTAATTTAATCCCATAAAATGAGATCTCATGTACCTAAGAATGTGTTTACATCATGTTGGTAGCATGACCATCCCTAAAGTAATACATCCCAAAACTTCTCTCCAGATGTAACATATAGCTTTTTTTTACTTATTAAGAAACACAAATGTTAACTCTAAACCTAACCTCAAACAATAATTATAAACCTAACCCCTTAAAAAGCCTTTGTCCTGGTGAGGAAAAGCTATATTTGTTTTACTTTTCTACTCAGTGTATTTAAACAATAAGACATATACACATACACACACACACACACACACACACACACACAGACACACACAGACACACACAAGCACACTCCCAGGAAGACAAACATTCCCATCCCTGTCTGGCCTAAGCAGTTTGTACCCAGCCGTGTGGTGTGGTTGAGATAGGAACTGAGGCTGCGGCCCAGGCTGCGTGGTCGGCGCAGGGCAGAGCCGTACGACTGGAGCAAGGAGTGCATGCTGAAGGAGCCTCCACCACCACCGGCTCGCATGGAGCCCCGCAAACTGCCAGTGCTGCCGCTGTCCCGCACTGAGAGAGAAGGGTGGGGAGACACATGGAGAGATAAAGGAGGTAGGGGATAGTGCAGCACAGTTGGGGAATGGGGTAACGAAGGACAATACAGGTGGATTCAGTTGTGAAAGGGGAATTGACATAGAACATGGTGCCATCGGATGAGATTCAGACCCAAAAAAGCCAAGCAAATTGTAGAAGGGAGATTAGTTGGGTTGAAGAAATGACAGCAAACGGGGAGGGAGAAAAGAAGAAAAGAAAACAAATTACTGTAAAGTGCAGATTTGGGAAGAGTGTAAATGTTAGACATTGTGAAAATCACATAAGCAAAACATCAGTTGAGGTTTATCATGATGTTCGTTAGGGTGAGAACAAACAAGGAATGAGAGAAAAAGAAGGAAAAGCACAGATAACTACAAGTAAAAAAAAAAAAAATAATAACTAAATGAACATGGGAAACACGTCACATTTCCATCTTTCAGAGAATCCAGATAAATTTCCAAGAGGTTTATACACTCCAGGAGACTAAAATAAGGGGTAAATAAAAAAGGAACATCTTCAGTGTTAGATACTGAGATGTTTTTTAGATGTTTTTTCCGATTCAATGTACTGCAAGATCACATAATGATCACATTATTCTATATAACAGAACACAATATAATAGTCTAGTGTAACAAGAAAACACCACAGAAGCAAAAAACTCACCTGAGCCTGCCACTACTATAGTCAAAACGAACAAGCTAGACTATGACACCACACAATCAAAAATTCATTCACATTTTATGATTCAAATCTACACTCTTAGGAACTCCAAAAATGTACAGCTTAAGAAGATCCAAATGCATGTCCAGTATATCTCCTTGTTATTTTGAAACAACTGATATGAAATGGTTACAAAACAGAATGATGCTACATGGGTGTTTCAGCAGTAAAATATACAACAGTCATTTTTTTATTAGTAGTTTGTGATTTTCACTTAAAAAAGAATATAATACTATGCTATTATATTCTATTACCTTGTGACACAAACAAAACTATTTTAACTGCCACTTCCTGGAAACGAATGCCCTCTCGTGAAAATTAGTGTCCACAGACCAAGATGACTGTCAACTCATTCGAATGTCACTCAACAGCCATAGGATGACATCAAGTGACCTACAAAAAGAATGGCAAACAGAAGCTGGGGTGAAGTGCGCGGCAAGGCCGGTTCAAAACAGGCTTCGAGGGGCAGGCCTGAAGTCATGCAAAGCTAGAAAAAAAAAACTTCATCAGTGAAAAGCAAAGAAGAGCCAGGCTGAAGTTTGCAAAAGATGATAAGGATTGGACCCTAGAGGAATGGAGTAAGGTAATCTTCCCTGACAGGTAAAATGTTCAGTTTTGCCCAACACCTGGTTGTCTAATGGTTAGACTGAGACCTGGAGAGATCTGCAAGCCACAGTGTCTCACACCCACTGTGAAATTTGGTGGAGAATCGGTGAAGATCTGGGCTGGAATCAGGCAGATGTGTCTTTTTGAAGGATGCATGAATCAAGCCATGTACAAGGTAATCCTGGAAGAACACCTGCGATCTGCCTGTTCCCCAACACTGAAAATTGTTTTTCCAGCAGGACAATGCTCCATGCCACACAGCCAGGTCAATCAAGGTGTGGATGGAGGACCACCAGAACAAGACCCTGTCATGGCCAGCCCAATCTCCAGACCTGAACCCCATTGAAAACCTCCAGAATTTGATCAAGAGGATGATCACAAGCAATTAAACAAAGCTGAGCTACTTGAATTTGTGGCATAAAGTAACCCAACAGCATTGTGACAGACTGGTGGGGAGCATGCCAAGGCGCATGAAAGCTGTGATAAAAATAATCTGGGTTATTCAACCAAACATATATATTTGGAATTTGGGAGTAATGTTGTCAGTAGTTTATTGAATAATGTTTTTTTTACTAAAACACATACCTATGAAGAGTAAAACCAGAGAAACTGATCATTTTGCAGTTGTCTCTTAATTTTTTCCAGAGCTGTATATTACCAATTCTCCAAGGGTATGCAAACTTTTAAGCACAACTGTCCATAAACACAGCAGAAAGCTGGGTAGATGGGGAGACGCCACCAGGTCCTGTTGCATTTCAAGGTTTCTGTCACTTGAATAGTCTTATCGTCCCCCTCCAGGATTGAAAGTTCCATTGTAGTGGCAGAGGTGCGAATAATTAGGATGGATGATTGTGAATGGGCCCAAATGACGGGGTTTGGTGTTGATGGCTGGACACAAAGAGAGAAGTTACAGTTTCAGGACTTCCCTCTTGTCTTTGCAGTATAATACTTTCAGGCCATTGGTAAGTGGCAGGTCATTAATGGAGTGGGGGGGATTTAAGCTGGTAGTTGGTCATCTGTTGGAGACCTTTTCAAACTGAAGCAGAATCGTTGGCTGAGAATTGTTGTTTAATTTCTCTCCATACAGACGCTTAGCAACCTTCACTGCCTTACCAAAGCTGTACACATAGCCTGTCTTCACCTGTCCCTGCTCCTGAATGCCTTCTTTTCTAAACGCAGCCATCTGAGTTTGGTTGTGAACTAGGGCTTGTCATTCTTGTAACTCACCATGGTCCGTGTTAGTATGCAGCTGTCCTCACTGAAGCTGATGTATGATGACACAGAATCAGTGTTCTCATCTAGACCATTACCGGCAGACCAAAGAAATTCCCAATCAGTGCACTACAGCCACGCATGGAGATCCTCTGTTGCTTTAGTGCTCCACAACAGGTTTAGAAAGTTTGTGGGTATTACATGGACCATGATGTGGTCTGAGGGTCCTAGAACTGCGTGGGGCTCAATGTGATAGGCATTGTTGATTGTAGTTTAGCAGTGATCCAATGTGTTTGCATCTCTAGTCAGGATTTTAATCAACTGTTCATATTTCCGGAGGTGGCTTAGGTTACTTTTGATGAAGTCGCCAAGAAAAATAACTAAGGTGCCCAGGAATGGCTGCTCCGCTTGAAGAATATACGGCCAGTTGCCGTTGTGTCTCGTGCACATTGGCTGATGGTGGAATATAGACTTTACAGATAAAAATCAGGGAATAAATCCACAGGAGTTTTTTCCATGATGTTCATGATCTCCTTTTTGCAGAAAACTGAATTAACACACAAAGACAGACAATTATGCACCAGCAAACTTAGATGGAAATCTAGAATGCTCTCAGGCTCCTTTCTACAAGCATGTTCAACAGATATTGAGAAAATATTTAACTCTACTCTGAGGAATACGCAATAAATGTTTTCACCCCTGATAGGGGCTTTTGGAGAGCCTATGCTGGAAGAGACATGCATCTGATTAAAGTAATAGCAAGCATAAACCCGTAGCTCCCTTATCAAACACACACACAAACACACACACACTCCATTATCCTATCACATTCCAGTTATCTGCAGACCCTTATCAAATCTGGAATAGTGTAGCTCAGCTACATGTTGTGACTGAAGGTATTACATATTTTAGGGAAGTGATACAATGCATTTATATATTGACTATTGCAGGGGAGCCCAAAAAGAACAATGTAAAAGCTTCAGGTGATACCTCACAAATAATTTTTGAACAAAAATCTATATGCTTTGCCTTCCGAAGGTATTCAGACCCTTTCACTTTCTCCACAATTCCTTGGGTTATATACTTTATAATGTATTAAACATATTTTGCCACATCAATCTAGACACAATACCCCACAATGACAAAGCAGAAACGTTGTCATTTGCTTTGAAGACTCTAATCTCAATGACTTACTTCTTGTTAGGGACTGTACCATTGTGACCTCCCATAGACAGGTGTATTTAACCTAGGAACCTAGGGAAGTGGTACAATGTATTTATGTATTGGCTATTGCAGAGGAGTCCAAAAAGAACATAATGTGAATGCATTGGATGATTCCTCCCCCATTTTTCCCCCAAAAAGCTATATAAGCTTTGTTGATTCATTGCCTTCCGAAAAGTGTTCAGACCCATTCACTTTCTCCACAATTTCTTGTGCTATAGACCTCAATCATGTTTTAAACAATACCTCACAATGACAAAGCAAACAGAAATATTTAGAAATTGTAGCCACTTTATAGAAAATTAAACACTAAAATATCATATACAGTCCCCTCCAAAAGTATTGGAACGACAAGGAAAATTGCTTTGCTTTTGATGGGCACTGATGACATTTGGGTTTAAGATCAAAAGATGAGTATGAGACAAGAATTTCAGCATTAATTTACAGGTATTCACATCTAGATGTGTTAAACAACTTAGGTCATACAGTGGGGCAAAAAAGTATTTAGTCAGCCACCAATTGTACAAGTTCTCCCACTTAAAAAGATGAGAAAGGCCAGGAATTTTCATCATAGGTACACTTCAAGTATGAGAGAAAAAAATTGAAAAAAATCCAGAGAATCAAATTGTAGAGAGGGGTTAGGTCAAAAGGATTATGGGAACTGTTTTTTTTGTACTTGTTACAAATTTATGTCCCTTTACTTGTTAACAGTTGTGTTTTTCCAGGGGGTTACATGTCCGGTTAGAGAAGGTCTGAGGGTGGATGTTAATATTTGGACAGTTGTTTTTCCAGGGTCTTCCGTCCTCCTCTGGGTAGGAGAGGGTGTAGGGTTTCTTGAGATGCAAGGTTGGGGGGTTGAGCATGTTTTAGCGTTGTTTCATTCTCTGAGAGTTACCAATAAATAAGAGTTAGACTTCTCCAGGTTTGCAGATTACTTTTTTTTAATTACTCTGCATAAGAATCAAGATGGCGTCTGTGGTTGATACACCAGTGTAAACCAGGACTTACGAAATAGGCTGCAGAACAGAGTGAAAAACTTTCAGAAATATATTCATGCGACAAAAAAGCTTTTTCTTAATGTGTATAGAACTCAAATACTGATGGATCAGCATGACATGGCGAATAGAAAAACTGTCGGCTTTGCATTTGATTATCCTGCTTCTAAAGGGAAGTTGTACATTTTAGCCATGGGATCTGAATATACAAACGACACCTTGGGCGTGAACCTCATCAGTGGGTCCATACATTGATTGTCACAAATACATAAAGTGAGAGATCAAAACGAATGATAATAATTTAAAATATATTTACAATCCAATAAATTCACTATTACAGATCTATTCTACCAAGAAAGAACCCATACATAGAAATTCTCAAAGCGGTAGCACTTCAGAACAGTGTACATTTAAACCCTTGCTCTGGGTTTATGAATTGTATGATATGTGTAAAAATGTGTTTCGCATAGTCAGTAGAGGTCCAGACTTTGCTACGGTGTTTGAAGTAAACGGAAAAGTGTTGAGAGCTGTAAGAGTTGCATCTGAAAGTCAGGAAATGAAAGTTAGGATCTCAATATATATGGGTGTATGATTTACAAAACTACTAATGCCACGGTTCAAGTTGACTGACCCGTTTATGGTCATGTAGCAATCGACGTGAATAATATTTTAGAGATATTTAGCTTTCTCGTGGACAACAGGCCCGTTATTTCTCAGATGCTTTACAATATTCACAAAATGTTTAGGCAGAGAAAGAGGAAAAGCTTGACATCTGTGCACATCTCTCTCAAAACTGACGGATATCTCTTGACCCTAATGACCCAATGTCAAAAAGCAATAAAATAGGTTGGTAAACCGTTAACAAAAAACAGTTAAAGAATTTCATTATTCCCTCTTTACTGTTCAGTCATTTGTTTAGGAACTCTAGAAAACGTCTCTCTAGAAAAAACTTGCCAGTTCAAAAAAGGATTTTGCTCTCTCAACACGTTTATATTTAAGACATGATACTAACACTAAATTTAACTAAGATGATGCTGAAAGGCCCTCACATAGGTTTCTAAACTCTTAGGATTTTCAACATGTCGTTTGATGAGTTTCTATCGGAAGTAATTGACTTAACGGTATCAAGACATGAAAAACAGGTCGAAGCTCCCGGCGGTTCCTCTATAGGTGAGATTGAATCCATTTGTTGATTTAATTTCAATATAATTAATTGTTTTTCAAAACGGTAATGTTGTTTTTATAGCTGACACTCCACAAACGGTCAAGATTGTTGTATAGACCATGGAACCTGCTCTTGCGTCAAGTTGTTTCTAGACGTATAGAGGAATTTAAGGGCGAAGATGGAAATGATGAGTTATACCCATTTGGACAAATCCCAATTTTCAGGACAATTCCCAGGACCTCTATGCTCCAACTATTCCTCCTTCTCAAAAATTTATTAAATAATCAGATACAGATTTCAGGTTATATAAGGTTATATAATGAAATAAAATAAAAAGCATTTTTTGTTCCATTTTTTAAATTCTCGCTGTAAATATTTAATTACAGACTCTGACGAGGCGTTCCTACTGGGCCCTGCACAGAATCAAAACAGTAAAACTGTTTCTCTGCAAAGTTGCCGACAACAAACTCTGGAACAGTTTCAACGAAGCGCTCAAGCTGTAAGAAATGGTAAGTATTATCTTAAATGTTATATTGTAAAAAATATAAAAATGTTTTCTATCATCTTCATCTGCTTATCCATTGTCGGGTCGCGGGGGTAGCAGCTCCAGCAGGGGACCCCAAACATCCCTTACCCAAGAAGGGATCCCAAGGCGTTCCCAGGCCAGTGTCGAAATATAATCTCTCCACCTCATCCTGGGCCTACCCTGAGGTCTCCTCCCCGCTGGACGTGACTGGAACCTAGGGACACGTCCTGGGGGCATCCTTGCCAAATGCCCGAATCACCTCAAATGGCTCCTTTCAATGAAAAGGAGCAGTGGCTCTATTCAGAGTTCCTCAAAGATGACTGAGCTTCTCACCCTAAGAGAGACGCTAGTCACCCTTCTGAGAAAACTCATTTCAGCCGCTTGTACCCGCGATCTAGTTCGTTCGGTCATGACCCAGCCTTCATGACCATAGGTGACGGTGGGAACAAAAATTGACCGGTATATCGATAGCTTTGCCTTCCGACTCAGATCTCTTTTCGTCACAACAGTGCGGTAAAACAAATGCAATACCGCCCCCCAATGCTCCGATTCTCCGGCCAATCTCCAGCTCCATTTTCCCTCACTCGCGAACAAGACCCAGAGATACTTGAACTCCTTTACTTGGGAAAAAAAACGCATTCTCTACCCGGAGGCAGCACTCCATCGATTTCCTACCATGGCCTCAGATTTAGAGGTGCTAATCCTCATCCCAACCGCTTCGCACTCGGTTGCGAACCGGTCCAGTGAATGCTGGAGGTCAAAGACCGATGATGCAATCAGGACCACAGCATCTGCAAAAAGCAGCGATGCGATCCCCAGCCCACCGAACTGTAAACCCTCCCCACCCCGACTGCACCTTGTCCATAAACGTTACAAACAGGATTGGTGGCAAAGTGCGACCCTGACCTACTCCCACCTGGAACGACCTAGGGTGCTCGGCCTAGGGTGCTCTGGTACCACGTACACTTATGAGCATACTTTTGTTCGAACATGGTGTTCGTTATAGATAGAGTTCTGTGCTAGTCATGGACTAACAACCAACAACCACTCAAAATCAGATCAGGGAGGCCGTTCCTCCCTATCATGCCTCTCCAGGTGTCTCCATCATTGCCCACGTGCACTTACTAGAGACCCGTACAGGACTCCATTCAGGGTCTCCAATAAGGCTGAATATTCCGAACTGCTGTTCGGAGCATACAAACAGTCAGAGTTTTCCCCAGACCAGCTGTAGGCATAGGGAGGCGACCCTCTCATCCACCGGGGTAAACTCCAACATAGCGGTGCTCAGCTAGGGGCTTATGAGTATCCCAAACCCTGCCCGGCGCCTCACACCCTGAGCAACTCCAGAGAAGAATAGTCCATCCCCTACCCAGGAGTACGGTTCCAGAACCGAGAATGTGCATGGATGTTAGCAACACCAGACTGGTATAGCGCGCCACCTCCCCCACAAGTTCCCGGCTCCTTCCCCCGCAGAGAGGTGACGTTCCACGTCCCCAGAGCCAGCCCATGCTGCCCGGGCTTGGTCTGCCTGAGACCCCCAGCCTTCTCTACCACCCATACGTCAGCGCACCCAATCCCAGTGGTTCCTCCCATGGTTGGTGGATAGAGAGGGGGGTGGCACGTCATTTTTCGGGCTATGCCCAACTGGGATCCATGGCAAACACGGCCACCAGGCGCTCGACGGCGAGCCCTCCCTCTGGGCTTGGCTCCAGACAGGGGCCCCCGGCTTCCTCTGGGCAGGGTCACTCCTCCTCTTCGTTTTATAATAGGGTTTGGTTTGAAAATGTTTTCTAATTAGGTCTATTTTATCCTTTCAGATAATGTAGATGGATCAGGCTCCGAAGATTTGTAAGATGGCAGTGTTGATCAAGTTACCCCCAGAGCAAGATGATTTGAGGCAAGATGTTTTTTTGATGAGCGTGAGTAGTAATGATGGTGTCGTTCAGGGTAACTGTGCTGTTGCTTCTATAAACCCACGTCGTGAATCAATGTTTGAGAGTTCTAATAGACGAAGCAGATCAAGGCTTCCCATTCAAGTGTTCAAATTACGGAGTTAAATCCTGAACCAGCTTCTCACATGACCCAGCCAAATCCTTTAGAACCATAGGCCTCCCATTCAGATACAAATGAACAGGGTAAAGGTGTTAATAGAAATGTGAATATTGTTTATCGCAATAAATACAGCAACATTGAAATACGACAGCATTTTAATTTTGATTATTCAGCGTTCTATGTCAATGTAAACCATTTTACCAGAACTGTTCGAAAGCGCTACAGCCTGCGCTGAGCCTAGAGATGTATTGCAATTAGAAATTCGGGGTGATTCTATACTAAACATTCTATCCTGTATTATGGAGAATGGTATGCAAATTGAATACATTTCTGGATATGACTGAAAGGCTTAGCACTGTCCAATTTATCAATCTTAACAAATAATACCCTTGAACTGATTGTGCAGATATTGAGAAGGCTGAAACTTTTGAAATCTGAAATAATTAACAACAAAACGGAATATCATTTTATTCCTCAGAATGCAGACAACAAATTGTTTTGCCATATGTCTGGCGCATTTATTGATTCCTGTTACAAGTGTTATAGAAGAACTAAAGATAACTACTGAATTTCAGAGAGCAATGGGCTTGTCCATTTATGAAACTGTAGCGTTTTCTGATATAGGTAAATTTGAAAGCTTACTCGACATCAAAGTGGTGGTTCTATCATAGTAGGGATGATTCAGCCATCTTGAAATTCCGAAAAAACTTTATAGCCTCATCCACAAATGCTGTATTTGTTTGTATAAGACAACCATTATTATGGTATTATGAACATTAAGGCATTCTTGGGTATAGCTTACATCTGCCTATCTTGTCAAACTGGCTTTACGTGATTAGGAGGGCACTCCTGACCTGTGCAGTATGCATTGATGCGAATTGTCCATATCAGCGCATGCAGCTCATAAAGTGTTCTAACTGTAACCATACATGTTGTTCAGCTTACTGCTATGAAAAACACAAGTTGGCCTTATGGCATCCTGTGACATCAAACCGCAAACCACACAAATGTAGCAGAAAACGTTGTCCAATATGTTAAGGGCTTTTGGATGACATTGGCGTATTTGAAAAGGTCCACAAATGTTATATTTAATTTTTGAATGAAGAGAAGCTCTCAGAAAAAAATATTTTAAGACTTTGAAACCCGACAGAATGACTCAACAGGTTTAAACATACCTTTATTTGTGTCAAGCATGACCTTCAAGCGTAAAACGTGGACGGCTAAGGGACAGGATTGTGCCATGCTCTTTTTAAACAATTTTCGGAAAAACAAATTATGGGCTATGAAAGTGTACTTCCTATATTCAAGAGGTTATGACTCCTACCTTCTTTTAAACCCCTTGAAAATGCAAGGCACAACTCCTACTATTACAACACAAGGAAGCAAGGTGTTGTGTTTTTTAGATCCTACATTTGATCAACGATATTGACAGGAAATAGGCATAAGAAATTTTACACAACACAGATATGCTGACTAACTCTGAGCAAAGGACAATAGACATGTTACTTATGGGCCCCACACATCCTGTCCATACCTCCTGCTAGGAGTTGCACATGTGACTGTAACAGGATGGATGGGACCACTGACCATAGGTTGGAACATACAAGGATCGTTCTGGTTGCATTAATTTTGTTCATGGATATCAAATGGACGAAAAATGACAATATATTGACAGTCTTAGCTTTCTTCACAGGAACCACTCTGAAGTGCCCGATGCTCTTGATTTTGAAACAGCTGTTAAAGGTTGGTTTCTGCATTTTTTGAGCTCTGAGGACAATCTCAATTTCATCGGCCCATACGCCGGCCCTGAAATGTATGGAGCTGGTCAGATGACAGTCAAAGAGAGAGAAATGCATGGCATGGTATGAAAATGTATTGTGACAATGATGTGTCTATCTTGCGTCAAGGTTTTCTCAAATTCAGATAGGAAGTAATCAATGACGCAGGCCTTGATCCCTTGAGTTGTATAACTATTGCATCGGCTTGAATGAAAACCTATCGTACTCATTTTACGCCAGAGGAAACGATAGCCATTCTCTCACCTGCTAACTATAGAAGGCAGTACAAATCATATTCTTGTGGTTCCATACAATGCTTGGAATACCTGGCAGAGACAAAAAACATCTTTATTCAGCATGCCTTGAAACGGGGGTGATAAACAGTTTGGCCCTTATCATGTAGACGGCTATGCAGTAATCAACGTTTTTGAGACAGCTTTTGAGTAGAACAGATGTTTCATTCACGGCTGTACATCCTGCTTTTTGCCAGAGGAAATGTGTGCTTTGCCAGAGTTCCAATAAATCCTTACAGGTTGATTATGGTCTGAACGTGGTGGTTTTGTGGGAACATGAGGGGGCTCACTTGAAATGGTCTGACCCTCAGGTTAAAACTTTTATGGATACTTTTTGCATGCCAGAGCCCCAGGGACCCAGAGATGCATTATTTGGAGGTCGCACCAATGCTTTGACTTTAAGGCATTTAGCCCAAGAGGATGAAACCATAGATTACAATAGATTACAGTGACTTTATATCCCTTTATCCTCATGTCATGAGCAAATACCCCTTTCCTCTAGGCCATCCTGAAATCATTCATAATGACTTGGACTTGCCCCAAAATAGTTTCAGTCTGATTAAGGCAACAGTTCATCTTCCTAGGGGCTTGTTTCTTCCAGTGTTACTAACCAATGGGCCTAATGGGTAGCTTTTCTTTTCTCTTTGTCACACATGCAGTGACAACAATAATCAGCAACATCCCTGTGATCATTCTGATGAAAAGAACTCTCTGACAGGTGTATGGGTTACTGAGGATAAGGCTCTAGAGAAAGATTACAATGTGGCTGAAATCTGTGAAGTTTGTAACTTTGCCAGAAAATCTGATATTCTTTTTAAAGGGTACATCAAGTCTTTCCTGAGAGGCAAGCAGATGGCTTCGGGTTATCAGTGATGGTGAGGTGATGGACAGCTCCGTCATCTCCCGTTTTTCCACTACACTCGAACTCACCACGGACTCCTTCATTGTCTTGTCTCCAATTGTCACTCACACCATGTCCCAATCAAGTCATTAGTATGTGTTTAAATGTTTCTGTTAGAGAAGCCCAGCAATTTACAGAGTTAATGAAAGGTAAACATGATGATTACGGCTTTCACAATAGCTTACGGTCGTCTTGAATTGTACAATCTTATGGAACAGCTACAGAGTTTTATACCACAACACAGATTCTGTGGTTTATGTGCGCAAGCGGGGTGAATGGAAACCCCCTCTGAGCAATTATTTGGTAGGTTTAACAAATGAACATGAAGATGGTGATCATATCACAGAAAGGTCATCATGTGGCCCCAAGAGTAATGGGTTTAGGACTAAAAACTATTGTGTAGTCTTGAAGGTCAAAGGCATCACACAAAACTATGGAAACACCCTAAAGGTAAACCTGGAATCACTCAAACGTTTGGTTGAGGGTTTCATAAAAGACTAAACTAGTGAGGAAATCTTTACATCTTACAAAAGAATTGTCAGGGATAAAAAAAGGGTTCCATCTGCGCAATGCGCCACTCATCAAAACGTTCAGTGTTGTGTATGACAAGAGAGTGCTTTTAGCAGGCAGAAGCCACATTACCATTTGGCTTCTGATTAAATAAGATGGTGTTTGTAGAAAATGTTGGTTAAAGATTGCATTTACCTTTCTCAGCTCTGGTCGTTGGATCATCCAGCAGTGGAAAAACTTGATTTGTAAAAAATGTTTTTGAAAATTCTGAACATGTATTAACTCAGAACTTTGACAACATATTGTGGTGTTACAGTTGCTACCAACCAATGTATGATGAAGTGTTGAAGAAAATAAAAATAAACATTGTTGAAGGAATCCCTGAATCATTGAATGATGATCAACCTTTTCCTCCTAACAGAAATCATCTTTTGTCTTGGATGATATGCTGGTAGTGAACATCCTGAAATTGCCAGAGCTTTTACTCAATATACTTACCATCGAAACGTCTATGCTTTATTTGGTACAAAATGTGTTTCACCAGGGGAAAATAGCTGTACCATTAGCTTGAACGCCAATTACATGGTTTTGTAATTGGAGAAAGTTACTTTTTCACAGAAAGTTACGAAGACCCAACAAAAGAAGCATTTACTGGTACACCTTAAAGCTTCTACACCAGAACATTTAAGACTCAGAACAGGTTTGTTCCTGTAGGAGTGGCCAACAGTTCCAAAGAAAAAGTAAACATTTCTGCACGTTTAAAAAGACATTTGCCCTTCTTGAGAGCCCTAGTCATAGCCAGCCCTGCCTTGGTCCACTGCTCTTCAGATATCTTATTTTTGCCCTCTGCAAGATTGCTTTAAATGTTTTCAAAGGGCGCATCCCACTCAGCCAGGAACAATTAAAAAAATTAAGGAGGCAAAAGGCAGTCATCAAGCTAATTACAGATAAAAGGACCAGTATTAAAAAAAGAGGTGTGCCATACAGCAGATGGGAGGTTTCCTCCCACCCCTACTAAGCGTAGCCCTCCCTTTCCTCAGTAACCTACTCGCCCCCAGGAGTGGAGCTAACAAAATGTATTTAGTGCCTCAACATCAGCTGGATAGACTTAAGCAACAAGGTCCTGAAACTATTGGACAACCAGCTAAAAGGGATCTGGATACGGATTTAAAGGAACATGAAAAAAATGAACCCTTATGACAAGGCAAAGAAATACTCTCAACTCTTACAAAGGTATTTGTCTTTGTTGAAAATAGATGAAAATAACACAGGACACTTGACCCTGTCCCTATCAGAAACAGAGGCTAGAGAACCTCTTGTTTCAGGGTGCTTACAGGATCACACCCTAGATGAGGATGATGTTATGATTGACATGCTTGAGCATAGTCCAGCACGAAGCCGAAAAAAATTGAATAAAATTAAGGGTTCAAAAGGAAGAGCAGGCTGGAGTGACAAGGGTGAATTCATCAGTAATGGTAAAATTGTAAGAGGTTCTATCATGATTGACTTGATCAACAATGTAACTGCCTCACAAAAGATATCCAAAGACAGAAGACCTCTAGAATGGACCAGTTTTCTTGAGACCATGGCTGATCTCAATATATCCCTGGCTGGTGTTGCTAATTATAAAGTATGTCAACAGATGCAACATTTTAAATCTGTTCCCTCCAAAAACCACTAATTTGAAATGCAGTATACCGAAGACTGTTTAGGATTATCTGAATAAATACACAATCGATAATTGTAATGAAATGCTATTTTTATTTCAATAAAAATACATTTGACAAAAAATAAGCATTTATGACCTAGTTTAAACATTTGTCTTGAACATGCACACTGAGTATAAGGTATTAAAGGGAGTACATTTAAACGCTTTAGAGATTTTAAAACAAAACCATCTACCATGACATCATTACTTCTTAAATAATCACTATATTGTGATATAACATCTTCATATGAAATGATGACCATATGATGACCATTTGTGGAAAATTCATCTTGTACTTGTTTAGTGCTGTTATATATCTTGCGAAAATCTAGGTGGAAAACTGTGGGAATCGAAAAAAGTTTAGATTTTTCTGCCTTCATCCTCTTCTAAAGTCAGGGCGAGCCAGTGTTCCTCTGGCATGTATTTAGGATAGGTATTTACAATGAATATTGCGGGCCTATTACTAAAAGTATCTGTAGGTAATTCATCACATGCCCATACTCCGTGGAACTGCTTTCCGACCATTCGTTGCATAAAACTCTCAGTCTCTTGGGTATTCATCTTTGTTTTAATCAATAATAATCCACCAAGACTTGTCTTTGGGAGTTTACTTCCTGGATGGAATCGGAGCATGCATACACAATCATAGTAGCCGTCTGATCTAAGGGTTCCCGGAAGCGCATTTCCAGTCACAGGGTGCCTGTGGGGACCGGTGAAAGGTTTCCCAAGTTGTCATCACTCGGGGATCAGTTGAAAGCGAACAGGGTATACCCAGAAGCGTAATCTTTTCTCAACAGGCAGAGCCTGCTCTTTTTAATGTCTCCCCATAGCCAGGTAGATAACAATTTCTCGAACACATAGACCACTGTTGAAATTTGGTTGGAAGGCCTTAACGGGAATTTGACATCCGTCCTGACAGATGGCTACTTACTCTGCGTTGAAATGGCGGAAATTGAAGGAATTTTTATAAAAACTATCGGTGCAGGCTTCGTGATCAACCATGCCGATCAACAATGTACAGGGGTAGTGATAACCAAAAACAGGTTGTCCTGACTAGAAATTCTAGAGCCTCTGGGTATGCTGAATTTACTCATGGTAATTCTGATTCTTAAATCCACAGCATTTAAGAGTAAAAACTCTTGAAAGAAAATGTCTTGGTGTATTGCTCCCAAAATGTCCACCCTTTGGGAATTTCTAGTGTAACCGGCTCGAGCTATCAGCCCCCTATCTGCAGCCGGTGGAGTAGCTGCGGGGTCCATGGACTCCATACCGCCTCCTGTATCTATGTTAAAGAAGCCGGCTGCAAATTGCTTATTTAGTGCGTCTACAGAGTAATTTAGTAAATATTGCCCTGTAGAGGTAGGTAGAGCTGCTTTGACTGATGAGTTGATCTCCTAATGTCACGTCCACTTGTGAAAAGATGGTGGCCAGAGGATAATTAATGAGAGCCATCTTGGCATCAGCTGGAATATTACCGCCATCTTTCTTGGTCACTTTGATGCTGACGTTCAGCAGAGTTGAACGTATTCCTTTTGCAGACCTCCTGCCTTTGCGACGCTTCTGACTTACTGGTTTTATTTTAACTGCTGTCCTTGGCTTTTTAGGGGGAGGTATCCGCATACCAGGGGGTCTCTTTTTAGTTCCGCATACCAGGATCATGAGTCCACCGGAGGCCTTTTGTTGTTCAGGATCTGAGGTTGTACGTTTACTCATAACGTTCGTTAGAACTTCACTCACAATATTTTATGCTGCACGTTTCAGATGTGGCTTAGCCTCTCTTAATTAGTGGTAAAACCATTACAGATTACAAAATTCACTGCTAACCCCTGAGTCATACACAGTAGGGGTGCCATAATAACTAGGAAGTCCGTTCCCTACTTGATCAAAGTTCTAAGAAATGTACCGGTTAGGGTCAAGTTGCGGAGTGTGTAACATCTTTAAATATGTACTGGTTGAAAGTGGAGTTTAATAATCACTTTACCCCAATCGAACACTGTATTTTCATTTGGATCCGTTTTCAATATACTTCTTGGTTACAGGTACATAGTGTGGCCGCGCATTGTAAATAGTGATAATATCTCTGTCATTCTATATGAACTGTCCGTAGGAGCGGCATAAAACTGTCACCGACTCTTTGAAAAGATATGTCTGTATACACAAACATGTTATAAAACCCTGTGTGTATGTTTACAGGCAATGCAGTCAAATTATCTTCTGCTTCCAGCCATCTGTCAGGACGCATCACTAATATGTAAGCTAAACTGCCTCCAGTCTTTATAGCTGCCTGGTCCATTTAAAAGGCCTGGTTCATACCATAGACAACTTCTTCTATGTTTTTATAGTAAACTGCTTTGAGTTTAATAGCTTGAGGGGGTTAAGAGCCTATATGGTAGAAGAACTCAAAATAATTTTTCTGGATATTTGTCCAGCTATGCGGGTATATAATCTCAACGAGACCTACCTCCCAGCTCCCCGTAGCTCTATTGGTTTGGCAAAATGTGTGAAATTAGAACTTTTGTTTCTTGGGTATATTTTGGCTGAGGCATTGCTGGGCAGAGTCAGATAAAAACCTGAGGTTTCCATGTTTGTTGAAATAAGTAGTGAACAACACACACTAGCCATAGTTATTTTAACATTCAATAAATGAACCTTTTAAATCTGAACAAATGGATAATACTGTGCTCGTTCATATTTTTTTAATGTACGATTAAAGAACTCCTTTCCAGAGTCCGTTTGGATTTTCTTGGGAATTCCTCTCTTTCAAAATTGATGCAAAAGCCCCAATCACTTTAGCACTGCTCTAATTTTTTAAAACTCTCACAAAAGATACTTTTGAGAAAATGTATATTAACGTCTATGTAGTGATTTCCAAAATGTTTATCAGCACAAGCTTGCATATCACACAAGTCGGCCTGGAATTGGGATAAACGATGAGTGGTAAACACTCACTTTCGCGGGAAAGTTTTTCTCACTGGCTTATGGAGAGTATAAGCCTCCTGTCAGGACAGCCAATCAGTTACAGGTCCGTCATTTATACTACTTCCTGTTTCTTGCACAATAGCTCTCTGAAGTTGCTCCTTTCCTCCAAGAGCCCGGGTGTGATGGATTAAAATATATATTTATCATTAGCTGTTCCATCCTGCTAATTCTAGTTATTATGGATATTCCAAAAGTATGTATCAGACACTAATAGAAAAGGTTGAGAATGTATTTACAAAATCAATCAAGAGTTTAAAATCAGTTCTCGGTTAAATAATAATTAATGACTTTGATTACATTTACAGGCTTATGGCTCTGTATTTTTAAAACACACATATCGATTATATATGCATAAAAACAAATTAAATGATACACGTTACATGTCATAGGTGGTTCTAAGTAAATACGTTAAACTTTAGACAAATATTTTTCTAACGGACCATCTACTTCTGGTGATATAAAGTTAAACAATTTTTTAGTCATCCAAGATTCCCTCAATTCGCTGCACATGTTCAACATTAACAAAAGTTTAGGATGTATTGTTTGAAGAATCATTTACTTTGCTTTCAATAATTTGCATAATAAGATCTGTAATATCTGTCGAAATGAATGTTTGAGTGTTCTCTGAAATAACCTAAATAAACAGTTACCCATTATAACAATTAAGGGTTTCAGGAAACAGACTGACGGGGAGATAAATCTTCAGGTATGTTCTGCCAGAAAATAACAACTTCGTTTACCAGGCCCTGGTGGTCTTTGTTCTTGCTCTGCAGCGAGTCAGAGATCTTGTTCAGGGTCTTACTGGTGGATGTTGACTGTCAGCTCGTTTAGAAAAACCTCTGAGATTCCATGGACTCATGGTAATTCATCTTTAAGTCCCAAGGTTTTCAGGACTCGCTGGTATGAAACGGTCAGCACACAGTTGCTTGACGAGAGCTTCAAAATGGTTGATATAATAATACTTGGGACAATCATAGAGACACTGATGCTGCAGCTGACTTCCATGGCCTGTAAGACAACCGTTGCAGTTTTCTTTTTGTGCTCCTCAATTACAATCCCTAAAAGTGTTGCAATGGAAGCCTAGATGGTGTTAACAAAAATCTGACTCTTTCCATCATCAAAAACGTCCAAATCAGGGGTATAGGAAGGCAGATCAGGTGATGGTGGTGGGGAAGGCTGTTCAGGCGGAGGGGTAGGAGGCAGCTTAACCAGTGAGTAAGAAAGCGGCCTGCTGCACTGATTGTTCACACATGTATCCCATTCCTGGTCTCGGGTATCTTCATCAAACATTGGTGTAAAATATGTTTTTTGGGCAGCACATAATAGGCATATAGGAGAGGTCTTTTCCGAAGTTGTGATATAATGTGGGGTATAGGTCTCCCTGTGGAGCCCTCTGAAATCAAGGAAGCCATGGTTCTTTGAAAATGTCTACTTTAGCCCTACACATTTATTGCAGCATAGATCATTTGACAGAGAGCATGGCTTCAGAAAAGTCAATTTTTCCTTCAGATTTTTACCTTGTGCTGTATTGTCTCTGTGAAGCTCGGTACACCTTCCCAATGGATCTCCAAACCAGTGTCAATAGTGCAACTTCTCATGCTTGACTTCATTTCATGACACACCACATGGGGTAATACCTTCCAGTCAGTGATTTGGTTCTCCACACCACAGGTGTCATTTGTATTCAGATCCCACTGCTAAAATTTACAACTTCACTTTAGAAGCAGGATAATCAACGCAAAGCCGATCGTATTTCCATCTGCCATGTCATGCTGACTCATCAGCTGCTTAAATGGAGGTAGAGTTCTATACACATTAAGAAAATGCTTCTTTGGCGCATCGTACATTTCTGGAACGTACAGTGGGGAGAACAAGTATTTGATACACTGCTGATTTTGCAGGTTTTCCTACTTACAAAGCATTTAGCGTCCTGTAATTTTTACCATGTAAAAACTTCACCTGTGAGAGATGGAATTAACACAAAAATCCAGATTCATTTTTTAATAATGAATTAGCATTTTATGTGCAGTGCAGACACCAACCCAGCAACACCATATTTTCTCATTGTTTCCAATATCAATACTTGAGCATCACAGTTAACTAGCTGTATTTTGCTACCTCCAGATTCGACAAATGTTAATGGTTACCTCAATTCTCCCTAAACATTTTCTACCTAGCCTTTTCCTGCACCGGCATGTCACCAGGACAACTCTGGCTAGTTTCACATAGCGTACCAACCGCGAATATGGGGTCCTACTCTGTACTTCTACCTTCCCCATTTGACTACTACTTACTTCCACAAGCCCGGAACTCTTTACAACAAATTATCTGCATTCAAGTAACTCTTAATGACGCATCTTTACCGTGATATAGTAACCACCATTAGCTTTGAGCTAGACTAGCTTACATAGCCTGCCAGTCGTTCAACCGGACCTCACTATCTGACCACTCAATCAAGGTCGGCCGGTCAGATTGCCGTAGTGCCTCGCCAATCCAACTGCTTGGAGGACATAATTTATTCAACACGGTACCAGCTTTTTTAACAGCCAGGCCTCAGCCTTGAACTCTGATTTTTATTTCTGTGTGCATCTGCCCATCCTATCCATTACATGTCACTGTTTTGCTGCCTCTGTAACTTATCATAATGGTATTTTAAGCCTTCACTGTTACACATCCTTGTAGTCACCCTGGTTCCCATCATCTTTACACAGATTTCCCACTATTTGCCTTTAGTGTCGGAGATCTAATTTAACAAATGAAAAATTTGTTAAATTAGATCTCATTTAACAAATGTATCCAGAAATGCAACCTCCATCCTTTACGTATACTTAGGCTTACCTCCTTTGAGCCATCATCAGAAATACACTCCCTTGACTCCATCCAATGATCTAAATGGACAGTTCTCAAAGCCTTAAGGCGTATTATTGTCCTTCTCCTATGCTCCTCAGGAGACGTAGATATAAACCCTGGCCCTGTTACTGCTATCCATATTCAAGTGCTCCCATTCACTGAATGTTTTAACTGTAAAAGTCTAGTTCATTTACACATTCATATTTGAAGACTGCTCCATAATTTAGATTCACTCGTAGCCCTCCCACACTCTGCCAACCTCGATATCCTAGCCTTGTCAAAAACACAGAAATAAAAATCCCTAACTATAACGTCTTCCATCAAGATAGAACTACTAAATGGAGGCAATCTATTGTAGAGACAGCCTGCAGAATTCATCATATCTAGGTCTGTCTCCAAAACGTTTGAGTTTCTACTGTTAAAAATCTCTCCAGAAATAAGTCTCTAACTGTGGCCGCCTGTTACAGACTCCTCCCAGGACCAAGCAATGCCCTGGACAGCATATGTGAATTTAATGGCCCCATCTATCGTCAGAATTCCCGCTGCTAGGAGACTAAAATTGGGAAAGGCTTAATATTCCAGCTTTCCTTCATCCGAGGCTTGATGCCCAAAACCGAATACAAATGATCAATGAACCTATGAGGTTCAACCTCAAAACCATAAATAAGGGCACCCTCATTGATATAATCCTGACTAACTTGCCCACTAAATATACCTCCACTGTCTACAACCAGGATCTTAGCGATCACTGCCTGATTGCTTGCATCTGTAATGGGTCCACAACAAATGACCAACCCTCATCAGTGTTAGACACTGCCTAAAAGAGTTCTGTGAACAAGCCTTTCTAAAAGACCTGGCCCTGGTTAACTGGGAGTACATCGACCTTATCACATCTCTAGAAGACGACTGGCTGTTTTTCAAAAACGAGTTCCTCAAAACCCAAAATAACCACCAGCACAGAAATATCCTGTGGCATACTGCTTAAGTTTTAACAATCCCAGAGATTTGCAACTTTTCAGGGATGTCAGGAACTGGTACACACAGGCAGTCAGGGAAACAAAGGCTAGCTATTTCAAACATAAATTTGCATCCTGTAGCACTAATTCCCCAAAATACTATGACAATGTAAAATCCATGGAGAATAAGAGCACCTCTGCACTGTGGCCTACTGCATTAAGGTATGGAAACACCGTCACCATCAATATTTTATGAGAGTTCAGTAATCTTGACCCCTTCAAATCAGCCGGGCTATATAATTTCGACCCCTCTATAATAAAACTATCCGCAAATATCATTGCTGCCCCTATCATTCTGTTTAACCTGTCTCTCACCAGCTTCAGAAATCCCTAGAGAATGGAAAACTACCGCGGTCATTCCCCTTTTCAAAGGGGGAAACACTTCAGACCCTAACTGCTACAGACCTATATCCATCCTGCCCAGTCTTTATTGACCTGTCCAATGCCTTTGACTCTGTCAACCATTCTACTCTGATCGATAGACTCAAAAGTCTTTGTTTCTCAAATGACTGCTTCGCCTGGTTTGCCAACGACTTCTCAGATAGGGTCCAGTGTGTCAAATCGTAGGGCCTGCTGATTGGACCAATGGCTGTCTCCATGGGTGTACCACAGGGTTTGATTCTCAGGCCAACTCCATGTATATAAATGTTGTTGCTCTTGCTGCTGGTGACTCTCAAATCTACCTCTATGCAGACTACACCATTCTGTATACATCCGGCCCTTCATTGGAAACTGTGCTTACAAACCTCCAAGAGAACTTTAAAGCCATACAGCAGCACTCCTTATGTGAGCTCCAACTACTTGCCTAACTTTGATAAAACTAAGTGCAAAATTACCATTGTACCAATCCTAAACAGTGATGTAATGTATAACTGCCTCAAACTTGCACATAACTGCCCTTATTATTATAGCCCAATGGCAAATTTGCCCACTTATCTGCACCATTTTTCACAGGTATGCTCCAGTGTTATGCTTTTTATTGTCTTTGCCACTCCACATTTGCACACTAACTGAACAACCTCACAAAATACTCCTCACTTTGCACATACTGTATAATACCATCTACCGCACTTTACAATTTTAGCTAGACTTTCTAGCACATTTTTACACTTGGTATTGCCTTAACACTTTTGCACATCTGTATATAGACTCTGTACTGCATTTGTATATCATTCAAAGTCTACCATTACATTTTTAATACTGTTTCTTCTAATTGTATACTGTGTACTCTGTGTAATTGTATGTTGTTCTGCACATCTGCTCTTTGTCTTGGCCACTGCAAATTAGTTAAATTAAGATACAATTAAAATAACAAAAAACTAGACTTAATGAAGTGGAACATGGCATTTGAGAATTACTCAATAGGGTTTAAAGAATCCATATATGTCAATTCATGGGGGAAATTAGAGAGTATAGCTAGCAGCACTTTCTTAGCCACCCACCACTGGATTCAGTGCATGACGATATGCCTGAATTTGGCCTATGCAAATTGCTTTGTAACAAAAAACTTGATATCCTTGGTGGAACATGACTTTTGAGAACTACTCACTAGGGTATAAAGAATCCATATAGAGTGTCAATTCATAGGACACATTTGAGGGTATAGCTAGTAACACTTTCTTAGTCACCCACTCCATTGTCTCCAGTTCAATACACTGTAAGCAAAATAAAGGTATGCAAATTGCCTTATAAAAAAAGAACTAGATGTTGTGAGGTGGACAATGGCTTTTGAGAATTTCTCACTAGGGTTTGAAGAATCCATATGAAGTGTCGATTCATAAGGGAAAATAGAGGCAACACCACTTTTTGTGCTCCCCAATCAATTGGCTCCAGTTCTATATAATGTAAGTCGAACAAGGCTATATAAATTTACTTATAACAGAAAAACTAGAGTTGGAACACGGCATTCGCAAAATTTTCACTAGGGTATGAAGAATCAATAGAAATACTTAGTGTCACAATGTTGGACCATGTCTGACCTTTCCAGCTTGTAACTGGCGACTTAGTTCACTATCCTTGCCTTATAGGAGAATCCCATCCCATTGTTGTTTGCAACTTTATTTAGAGGTTCTCTGGTAGGAGAAACCCTATTGTTGTTATTATTATTATTATTATTATTTAGGGTTTTCTTCATAAGTTAAGAATTATTTAGAGTTAAGATAGCCATACATTACGTAAAACAACCGGCTCACCAGCAATAAGACGATGATGGCGATGACAATGCGGTCGCGAGAGCCACCAACGTTGCAAGAGCAGAACAAACTGGATAAGAGTAAACCTTCATATAAGTGCACAAAAAAACTGCAGAAAATAATTTAAAAGGAACATGGGAACAAAAGTCCTGCAATGACTCACTGTCTAGCCCCTCCACAAAACTTGCCAACTCTTTTTGCAGTTTCTTTTTAAAGATAAAATTACAACAATAAACTCCTCACTATCTAATAGATCTACCACAACCCCACCTACTGTTAATCTCCATATTTGTCCACCTGCTCCACAGAACTCTCACCCCTCCTCATTCAGTCCGGTTGATTCCCCTTGCATCACTAAACTCATAATAACATCTAAAAATACTACCGGCTCTCTCGATCTTCTTCACAGAGTCCTGCTTAAAGCCTCCTTAGCTGCTCTCTGTCCACACATCACAAGTATAGTCAACCTCTCCCTCACCAACGGTATTGTCCCCTCCTGCTACAAAGCTGCTGCTGTCACCCTCATCCTAAAGAAACCTGGACTAGACAACACCATCCTTAACAATTTCCACCCCATGTCCAACCTCCCCTTCCTCGCAAAAACTCTTGAAAGAATTGTTGCCTCACAGCTCCAAGCCTACCTCCTAAAAATAACTTATATGAGCCTCTTCAGTCTGGTTTCAAGGCCAATCCATAGCACAGAAACTGCACTCCTCAAAGTCGTCAATTACCTTCTCTCTGCTGATGCTGGATCCCTCAACATCGTGATTCTCCTCGACCTGAGTGTTGCCTTTGACGCCGTTAACCACCAGATTCTGCTCACCAGGCACTAGGGGCTAGGTGTTGAGGGAACTGCACTTTCCTGACTCTATTCATATATCACTTACTGAACCCATTTCATCTCATTCAAAGGCCTAAACTCCGACTCAGCTCCAGTCACTCAAGTTGTTCCCAAGGGCTCAGTACTTGGTCCACTACACTTCATCATCTACATCCTTCCCCTTGATCAAGTCCTCTGCCACTTCAATCTACATTTCCACTGCTATGCAGATGATACACAAATATATCTAGCCACCAAGTCTCTCACCCACCCACCACTGACCCATATTGAATCCTGTCTGACTGCAATAAAAGCATGGATGAAGGACAACTTCCTCAAACAAAACAGTGACAAAACAGAACTTCTACTCATTGGAACTAAATCAATCTTTCAATCTCAGCGTCGATGACAACGTTGTTTCTCCATCCCCACACGCACACACCACAGTATATCAAGTCCCGACATCATTTCACCCCTATCCTCTGTGAGTTACACTGGCTTGGGGTCATAGGCAGCATTCCTCCTCCTCCAAACACTGCGAGTTGAGCTGATGCCAATGGGCGAGATTTTGGTCTCATCTGACAACAACACTTTCAGTCAGTTGTCCTCTGAGGCATTCAATGACAAACTTCAGACAGGCCTGTACATGTGCTTTCTTGAGCAGGGGGACCTTGCGGGTGCTGCAGGATTTCAGTCCTTCGCGGCGTAGTGTTACCAACTGTTTTCTTGGTGACTATGGTCCCAGCTGCCTTAAGATCATTGAAAAGATCCTCCCGTGTAGTTCTTTGCAACTCCACAAGGTGAGATCTTGCATGGAGTCCCAGGCCGAGGGAGATTGGCAGTTCTTTTGTGTTTCTTCCATTTGCGAATAATTGCACAAACTCTTGTCACCTTCTCACAAAGCTGCTTGGCGATGGTGTTGTAGCCCATTCCAGCCTTGTGTAGGTCTACAATCTTGTCCCCAATATCTTTGGACAGCTCTTTGGTCTTGGCCATGGTGGAGAGTTTGGAATCTGATTCATAGATTGCTTCTGTGGAAAGGAATGTGTCTTTTATAAAGCTAACAAGCTAAGATGAGATTTCTGATTGAGAGGGGATGAAATACTTATTTCCATCATTAAAATTCAATAGGTTTTTCTGGATTTTTTTGTTGTTATTCTGTCTCTCCCTGTTCAAATAAACCTACCATTAAAATTATAGACTGATAATTTCTTTGTCAGTAAACAAACTTACAAATTCAGCAGGAGATCAAATACTTTTTTCCCTAACTGTATAAGTGCAATGCGATCCAAATTGTCACAGTTAACATAAAAAAGGACAAGATTGAAGGATTATTGAAAAATAATGAAAGTCCGGACACTGTTGATGAACATTCCCTTGAATGCTCAAAACTGCTAGAGGAGTTTGCTCATGCAAATGATTACGCACTGTCGCTGTTATTGGATGATGAACACGATGGTGATCAGAGTTCAAGGCATTCATAAGAGCATTTGGTCATATCATTCAGGACAAAGCTGATGGTGACAGCGACAGGTTATACTACCTCAAGCAATTTACTAGGGCTGAACCCAGAGACTTGGTGAGAAGTTGCAGGCATATGAGTTCCTATCAAGGCTATAATGAGGCAAGGAAATTACTAACTGATCACTATAGCAACGAACGGAAAATCACAACTGTCTATATTTCCAGATCATTCAGCTGGCCACAAATAAAACCAGATGATGCCAAGGCAGTCCAGAGTTACTCCTTGTTCCTCACTGGTTGTAACAATGTTCTCAAAAACATTGTCTCCAAGTTACTATACAAAATTAGAGAAATGTGGAGAGTATGTATTTGACATTCAATAAAAACATGGTACAAGAACAAGGTTTTCAGATTTGGTCACATTCATAAATGCACAAGCAAAAACAGATGTAGATCCTGTGTTCGGTGACATAAAAGATGCATTTGCCACAAGTGTTGCATTAGCAGCAAATGAAAGGTCTCCAGACAATGGTAAAAACGAATCTTGTTGCTATGTTAATGCCTTCCAGAAGCTATTTGTATACCGTGAAAAACAACAGGTACACACAGAATGTCACAAAATCAGTAACCAGCCATACAAAGAAAGGTTGGAATTTCTTAAAGGATGATGAAGCCGCAGAGAGCAGTGTAGGATCTGAGCATTAACAACTACAATATGAATGTATGGTTCATTAGAAGTGAATGTGCCTAGATGTTGATGTGGGATTTGAACATTATATTCACACAGTATTATGACAATATGGATGTATGTTTTAGTGGAAGTGAATGTGCCTAGATGGAAGGAACGACAGGGATAACGGTGTTTACATTATCTCTCCCTCAGGAATGTGGAGTGTTTACATTGAGTATCTGGCATGGGGGTTAACTTCTAGAAACATGATCGGTGTTAGGTAGAGACGCCCTAAAAACCTATAGATTAGCTGGCAACTATCTTTATAGTGAGAAGACAATGGAACGTTCACCGAACGACATCTGTGCTGCAATTTTCCAATAAACTTGAACGACTTCTCCCTCGATTACACGGGCTCTACATTATTTGACCAATATACGATCACCGCTAATTTCTAACACTTTGGTGCTGTGAGCCGAATGATTGGTGATATTGATTCTACCAGAACTACTGTTTTTGCTGGAGATCGTGAGACGAAGCTGGCTGCGCGCACCCGCAAGGGAGTCGGTCTTTGTTCCTGTCCCCGGTGAACAACGGAAGAGTTGGTGAGTCTGAAATCCACATCATTTAAAAAACAATCGATTAACCCAAGAGCACAGGTAGTCGGATAAGCCCTATGACTCCCGACTAGGCTGCGATTTTTATCGTGTGGAATCTGTCTGTGGGTGCGGACAGTCCGTCCCAAGTTAGTGGGGCGTTGACCGGTGTGATAAAGCGCTAAACTGTATTTTTGTGTGACCAGAGCTAGACACTGTATATTTTATTTTAAGGTTATAGTGTGACGCTGTGTTTTACGTGATTATATAGCAACTTGTACAAGTAAGAACGATGACGTCCTCCAGTAGTAAAAGTACTGTGGAGATAAAGAGGACTGCAGCCTCAGACGTCCCATTAAGTGATATGGTTATATCCTTAGCTGATATCGTAACAGAATCACTGAAATTA